>WEDG01006822.1:0-39824 GCA_017591395.1 Schistocephalus solidus | reverse complement strand
AGTTTTGATTACTGCAACCAAATTACCCCAAAACTGGAGAACCTGCATGCTCCAGATAAAAGAGCCACAGTGGAGACACGATGGTGTCAACTACGAAATGTCGTCCAGTCCACCACCCTCAAAGTCCTAGGACGCTCACGCCGTCAACACCAGGACTGGTTTGACAACAGTGACTCCAACATCAGAACGGCTTTCTCAAGTGGACACGAACAATCACCTGGATCTGCCGCCTTCCCTACCAGAAACCATCGGGCCGTGCAACAGATTTCCAGAGGTAAAGCACCGGGATCCGACGCAATCCCACCGGAAGTCTACAAGCGCGGTGGGCCCCGGCTGATGGCAGTACTCACAACACTCTTCCAGGAGATGTGACGCCAAGGACAAGTTCCTCAGGATTTCAAAGACGCGACCATCGTCCATCTCTACAAACGGAAGGGGAACCGGCAACTCTGTGATAATCACAGAGGCATCTCGTTGCTCAACATCGCCCGAAGATCTTCGCCCGTATCCTTCTCAATCGTCTTAACGGTCACCTAGAACAGGGCCTGCTCCCGGAAAGCCAATGTGGCTTCCGCCGACACCGCGAAACAACCGATATGATCTTTGCCGCCCGCCAGCTACAAGAGAAGTGTCAGGAGATGCGAACTCACCTATACACTACCTTCGTGGATCTAACGAAAGCCTTTGACACGGTGAATCGTGACGGACTGTGGAAAGTCATGCAGAAATTCGGCTGTCCTGAGCGGTTCACGCACATGGTGCGTCAGCTTCATGACGGGATGACGGCGCGCGTCACTGACAAACGGGACGGTATCCGAAGCATTCGCAGTGACCAACGGAGTGAAGCAGGACTGCGTACTGCCCCCTATAATCTTCAGTCTCATGTTCTCTGCTATGCTGATGGACGCCTACCGCGATGAGCAGCCTGGTATCCGCATCGCCTACAGAACTGACGGGCACCTTCTCAACAGTCGGCGTATGCAGGCCACGACGCGCGTGTCTACGACTAGAGTCCATGACTTGCTCTTTGCGGACGACTGCGCCCTTAACACCGTGACGGAGGAGGACATGCAAAGGAGCACGGACCTCTTCGCCGAAGGCTGCGCCGATTTTGGATTAACAATCAGTACAGCCAAAACGGTTGTCATGCCCCAGCCGCCACCCAGCGCGGAATACAATGCTCCTCGAAATCAATGTCAACGGTGCTCAACTCAAAAACGTGGAAACCTTCGCTTATCTAGGAAGCACGATGTCGCGCAACACGAGAATCGATGACGAGGTTGCCCAACGGATCTCCAAAGCTAGTCAGGCCTTCGGCCGGCTGCAGGCCTCCGTGTGGAATCGCCACGGTATTCACCTGAACACCAAACTGAAGATGTACAAGGCCGTCGTCTTGACGACACTCCTTTACGGAGCGGAAACCTGGACCGTCTACTCGAACCAAGCCAGGAAGCTGAATCACTTTCATCTCAGCTGCCTCCGCAGAATACTGAAGCTGAGATGGCAAGACAGGATCCCGGACACGGAAGTCCTGGAGCGGACCGGAATCCTCAGCATCCATGCCATGCTGAGGCAAGTGCAACTGCGATGGAGCGGCCACCTGGTAAGAATGGACGACGAGCGACTACCCAAACGACTTTTCTACGGAGATGTCGCTACGGGTTCTCGCCGGCAGGGAGGTCAAAAACGACGCTACAAGGACACTTTGAAGAAATCGCTGAAGCAACTGCAAATCAACTCGGCGACCTGGGAGGACCTCGCCCAGGATAGACCGGCATGGAGAAGATCAGTGAAGACTGGTTCAGCAATCTATGAGGCCAACCGGATCGCCACCGCCAAGGCCAAAAGAGCGGCACGAAAGTCACCAGCGCCCCGGACCAACACCGCCAATGCCCAGGCCCCTGCCAACATGCCCGCGCTGTCAACGCATCTTCGCGCGCGAATCGGCCTGGTTGGGCATCTTCGGACGCAATGCACCAACAATCCGACAATTCCAACTTCTACGTCAAATTCTGCCAACCCTCCTTCTGACTCCCCCACCCTCACCCCTGGCATCAATTCCATTACTCCCACCATCATAGAGACCACATCCATCTACTCATCGCCTGTTACCCCCACCACCGCAACCACCACCGCCTTCGCCTTCACTACTACCACCACCACCACCATCAGCGATGGGGAATCTCTCCTAAGCTGTACTCAATGCGACCGCACATTCACCTCACGCATCGGCCTGGTCGGTCACTTGCGAATACATCGTACAGAGACCGGTGAGCCAGTGCCTGGAACACCATCACACAGCAGAGATCGTCGCCTCCACTGCCCTCACTGTCCTCGCGCATTCACTCATCGCATGGGCCTATTCGGTCACATGCGCATCCATGACAGCGGAATACACCACAATGCCGACAACACCGATACACCATGCACACTCTCCGCTCCTGCCATTCTTAGCGCCCCTGACACCCCCACTACCATGAATGACATCCCCCCAGCCTCTACCGATTTCCCCTGCCCACACTGCGCCCGCAACTTCAACTCACGCATCGGCCTGGTCGGTCACCTGCGAATCCATCGCACGGAGGCTGGTGAACCAGTGCCTGGGGCTCCGACATACAGTCGACGCGCCCGCCTTCACTGCCCCTCACTGCTCCCGCACATTTACACACCGCATGGGCCTATTAGGACACATGCGCCTCCACGACAACCTCCGGTAAACCACCGGAGGCTAAGCTACATCAGCGCACACTACCTACACCAATACATCGACAACACCCTCACAATCACCATTTACCAGAGTATATCACGGTTTCCTAGAAACCGTGGCTGGGAAGTCTGCCAATCTGACGCTTCCACCAGACCACGCCGTCGGCTCAGTGTATGTGCTGTGTGTGTCGAGTGGCTGACCAGTGGACTGGGGAGTCAGACGGCGATGGTTGCTCCATATCCCCTGAGTTTGTGAATCCTGGTGTGTGCGTTATTGGGGGCCAGGTCTTGCTGTGGCGCGCGAAGACGGGTACGCCGATCCGTCAGCCAATGCGCCCACTCCCACATCAGGCAACTGACCGGCTCGGACAGTAGTCTGACTGTGGGGGTGGGGAGAGAGTGAGGTCGACAGCTCAGCGCATATTCCTCACTATAAACAATCTGACGCGCTTAAAACTATCACGGTGCGCTAAAAGCCGTGGCTTGGAAGGTTGCCAACTGACGGGATAACTCGGACCGCGTGGTCAGCCCAATGTGTGTTTTGTGTGGAGTGGCTGACTGGCGGACTGAGAGTCAGGCTGCAATGGCTCCTTCTTAATGTGGTCTTTATGGCACCCCCACTCTGTGGGATCCGAGCCAGGTGTGGTGGCACGCCCAGGGCGGCTCCGGCCGCACCAGCCACCTGTGCCCTCTCCCATCTCCGGTCTTCTTGACTGTGTCATGAGACCGGGCTCAGGTGGGGAGGAGAAGAGAGTGCGGTAACGTTGAGTGCCGCGGTTGGAAGGTTGCCAACTGACAATTACACTCAGACCTCGCAGTTAGTCCAATGTGTGTTGTGTGGAGTGGCTGACTGGTGGTCTGAGAGTCAGGCTGCGATGGCTCCTTCTTAACGTGACCTCTGGCTATCTCACACATGTGAGATGTAAGCCGTTCAACCCCCTGTTGTGTGAAATCCTGGTGCTTGTGTTTGGGGGCCAGGTCGTGTACGTAGTACACGTAGACGAGGTCACCAGCAGCTGCGCCAGCTTCCGCATCAGACAACTGACCGGCTCGGACAGTGGTCTGATTGTGTGGTGGGGGAGAGAGTGAGGTCGAGAGCTCAGCGTATTTTCCTCACTATAAACAATCTGACGCGCTTGAAACTATCACGGTGCGCTAAAAGCCGTGGCTTGGAAGGTTGCCAACTGACGGGATAACTCGGACCGCGTGGTCAGCCCAATGTGTGTTTTGTGTGGAGTGGCTGACTGGCGGACTGAGAGTCAGGTTGCAATGGCTCCTTCTTAATGTGGCCTTTATGGCACTCCCACTCCGTGGGATCCGAGCCAGGTGTGGTGGCACGCCCAGGGGCGGCTCCGGCCGCGCCAGCCACCTGCGCCCTCTCCCATCTCCGGTCTTCTTGACTCTGTCTTGACACCGGGCTCAGGTGGGGGAGGAGGAGAGAGTGCGGTAGCTGCAGCGCAAGGCTACTATCACTTAAAAACTAATTCACGCGCAAGTCACCGTCCCTGCACCACCTGGTGTGGAGCATACGGTGGACCTCGTCGAAATCGACGGTCGAACTGCCGTGTATGTATGTCTCCGGGGTGTAGAGGTACTAGTTAGGGGTAGCACCACACAGATAGCATTTGGTCGCTCCATTTGTCTCGTACAGGTGGTGAATGCTCCTGTGGCCGCCTCTAACTGGTACCCAACTCTCACCTGTGGCTCCTCGAAGTTGGGTTCTTCCCAGCGGCCACACCCCGGGCAACCGTCACGACCGGCGGGCTAAACCAGGTGAGGGTCTCCGGTGTTGTGTGTGCCTCCACACCCGGTATGTCTGACTCCCGAACTTCCCACCTCCCCCTCTCAAAAAGTCCTACGGTGGGGGCGACAGCAACCCCGTAGGCGGCCCAGACTAACTCGGGTCGTTCTCCCACTAAAACAAAACCGTGACCCATAGTGGAGTTCGGCAGCCGTCTGGGATGTCCGAGCAGCCCTATTTAGGGACAGCACTGCTTGCCTCCTCGCGGAGGAAGGGGCTAGAAAAGGTGCCCTAAACAAATGCTGGGTATCACGTCTTCTGCAGCCGGCCGCGGCTCGCAGATCGCAAAATACGCGGTCGTAAAACTCAAACAAACAACAATACCTCCCGTCCCCATCCCCCTCGCCATACCCTCCAGGCTGCTCGGGTGAGTCCACTCACACTAGCAGCCTGGAATGTTCGTTCCCTTTTAGACAATCCTAGGAGCAACCGGCCGGAACGGAGGACGGCGCTAGTCGCTCGGGAACTGGCGCGCTACAAGGTGGACATTGCTGCTCTCAGCGAGACCCGATTCTCTGAGCAGGGTCAGCTGGAGGTGGGTGCCAGCTACACCTTCTTCTGGAGCGGCCGGCCAAAGGCAGAGCGACGCGACGCTGGTGTTGCCTTTGCCATCCGGAACGACATCGTGGGACGTCTGCCCTGTCTGCCGCAGGGTATCAATGATCGCCTGATGAGCCTCCGCCTGCCTCTTCGGGGAGACCAGTTCGCCACCATCATCAGCGCCTACGCTCCCCCAATGCCGAGCTCTGATGCAGCGAAGGACAAATTCTACGAGGACCTGCACGCCTTGCTGGTGACTGTGCCGAAAGAAGACAAGTTAATTGTCCTTGGTGACTTCAATGCCCGCGTCGGGACGGACCACGCTGCCTGGCAGGCAGTGTTGGGTCCCCACGGTCTCGGTAGCTGTAACGATAACGTCCTCTCCTTCTAAGAACCCGTGCGCAACACCGTCTTCTGCTGACCAACACCTTCTTCCGCCTTCCGACGCCGGAGAAGGCCACGTGGATGCACCCTCGGTCGCGGCGCTGGCATCTGCTGGACTTTGTTCTCGTCCGGAGGCGAGATCGACAGGACGTGCTGGTAACCAAGGCGATCCGCGATGCCGATGGTTGGACAGATTACCGCCTCGTCATCTCCAGATGAAGCTCAGACTGCAACTCCGACGAAAGTCCCAAGGTAAGCGATCGCCATGTAAGTTAAATACTCTTTTATTAAATTTGCCTGCTCACTGTTTTGATTTCAGCAACCAAGTAACCGATAAACCGGAGGACCTGCATGCTCCAGATGATAACGCTACCGTGGAGACACGATGGTAACAACTGCGAAATGTCATCCAGTCCACCGCCCTCGATGTCCTCGGACGCGCACGCCGTCGACACCAGGACTGGTTTGACGACAATGACGCCGACATCAGCAACTTACTCGCGGAGAAGAATGGACTAAACAAAGCCTACATGGACCTTCGGACTGACGCCACAAAAGCAGCCTTTTTCAGATGCCACCGCCTTGTACAACAACGGCTGCGGGAGATGCAGGATGCCTGGATGGTCCGAAAGGCAGAGAAAATCCAAGGGTATGCGGACCGCAACGACATGAAATACTTCTTCACAGACATCAAGGCCATCTACGGCACCTGCATCAAGAGCATCGCATCAAGGGGACCGCACCGATGCTCAGCTCTGACGGCACAACACTGCTGACAGAGAAATCGCAAATTCTGAAGCGCTGGGCCGAGCACTTCAGAAATGTCCTTAATTGCTCATCAGCCATCTCCGATGCTGCCATTGACCGGCTCCCTCAAGTGGACACGAACAATGACCTGGATCTGCCGCCTTCCCTACCAGAAACCATCCGGGCCGTGCAGCAGATTTCCAGCGGTAAAGCACCGGGATCCGACGCAATCCCACCGGAAGTCTACAAGCATGGTGGGCCCCGGCTGATGGCAGAACTCACAACACTCTTCCAGAAGATGTGGCGCCAAGGACAAGTTCCTCAGGATTTCAAAGACGCGACCATCGTCCATCTCTACAAACGGAAGGGGAACCGGCAACTCTGTGATAATCACAGAGGCATCTCGTTGCTCAACATCGCCGGGAAGATCTTCGCCCGTATCCTTCTCAATCGTCTTAACGGTCACCATAGAGCAGGGCCTGCTCCCGGAAAGCCAATGTGGCTTCCGCCGACACCGCGGAACAACCGATATGATCTTTGCCGCCCGCCAGCTACAAGAGAAGTGTCAGGAGATGCGAACTCACCTATACACTACCTTCGTGGATCTAACGAAAGCCTTTGACACGGTGAATCGTGACGGACTGTGGAAAGTCATGCAGAAATTCGGCTGTCCTGAGCGGTTCACGTACATGGTGCGTCAGCTTCATGACGAGATGACGGCGCGCGTCACTGACAAAAGGACGGTATCCGAAGCATTCGGATTGACCAACGGAGTGAAGATGGACTGCGTACTGCCCCCTACAATCTTCAGTCTCATGTTCTCTGCTATGCTGATGGACGCCTACCGTGATGAGCAGCCTGGGAGCCGAATCGCCTACAGAACTAACGGGCACCTTCTCAGCAGGCGGCGTATGCAGGCCACGACGCGCGTGTCTACGGGTAGAGTCCATGACTTGCTCTTCGCGGACGACTGCGCCCTTAACAACGTGACTGAGGAGGACACGCAAAGGAGCATGTACTTCTTTGCCGATTTCGAATTAACAATCAGTACAGCCAAAACGGTTTTCATGCACCAGCCGCCACCCAGCACGGAATACAATGCTCCTCGAATCAATGTCAACGGTGCTCAACTCAAAAACGTGGAAACCGTCGCTTATCTAGGAAGCACGATGTCGCGCAACACGAGAATCGATGACGAGGTTGCCCAACGGATCTCCAAAGCCAGTCAGGCTTTCGGCCGACTGCAGGCCTCCGTGTGGAATCGCCACGGTATTCACCTGAACACCAAACTGAAGATGTACAAGGCCGTCGTCTTGACTACACTCCCTTACTCATCGGAGACCTGGACCGTCTACTCGAACCAAGCCAGGAAACTGAATCACTTCAATCTCAGCTGCCTCCGCCGAATACTGAAGAAGAGTTGGCAAGATGACAAGTTCTGGAGGGGACCGGAATCCTCAGCATCCATGCCATGCTGAGGCAAGGGCAACTGCGATGGAGCGGCACCCTTGTGAGGATCGATGACGAGCGATTACCCAAACGACTCTTATATAGAGATGTGACCATGTGTTCTCGTCGAGAAGGGGGTCAAGTACGACGCTACAAGGACACTTTGAAGAAATCGCTGAAGAAAATGCAAATCAACTCGGCGACCTGGGAGGACCTCGCCCAGGATAGACCGGCATGGAGAAGATCAGTGAAGACTGGTTCAGCAATCTATGAGGCCAACCGGATCGCCACCGCCAAGGACAAAAGAGCGGCACAAAAGTCACCAGCGCCCCGGACCAACATCGTCGATGCCCAGGCCCCGCCAAAATGCCCGCGCTGTCAACGCATCTTCGTCACGCGAATCGGCCTGGTTGGGCATCTTCGGACGCAATGCACCAACAATCCGACAATTACAACTTCTACGTCAAATTCTGCCAATACTCATTCGAACTCCACCTCCCTCACCCCTGGCATCAATTCCATTACTCACACCATCATAGAGACCACATCCATCTACTCATCGCCTGTTACCCCCACGACCGCAACCACCACCGCCTTCGCCTTCACTACCACCACCACCACCATCAGCGATCGGGAATCTCTCCTAAGCTGTACTCAATGCGCCCGCACATTCACCTCACGCATCGGCCTGGTCGGTCACTTGCGAATACATCGTACAGAGACCGGTGAGCCAGTGCCTGGAACACCATCACAAAGAAGAGATCGTCGCCCCCACTGCCCTCACTGTCCTCGCGCATTCACTCATCGCATGGGCCTATTCGGTCACATGCGCATCCATGACAGCTGAATTCACCACAATGCCGACAACACCGATACACCATGCACACTCTACGCTACTGCCATTCTTAGCGCCCCTGCCACCCCCACTACCATGAACGACATCCCCCAGCCTCTACCGATTTCTCCTGCCCACACTGCGCCCGCAACTGCAACTCACGCATCGGCCTGGTCGGTCACCTGCGAATCCATCGCACGGAGGCTGGTGAATCAGCGCCTGGGGCTCCGACATACAGTCGAAGTGCCCGCCTCCACTACCCTCACTGCTCCCACACATTCATACACCGCGTGGGCCTATTTGGACACATGCTTATTCACAAAAACCTGCGGTAAACCACCGGAGGCTAGGCTACATCAGCACACACTATCTATACCAATACATCGACAAAATCCTCACAATCACCATGTACTTGAGTATATCACGGTTTCCTAGAAACCGTGGCTGGGAAGGCTGCCAATCTGACGCTTCCACCAGACCACGCCGTCGGCTCAGTGTATGTGCTGTGTGTGTCGAGTGGCTGACCAGTGGACTGGGAGTCAGACGGCGATGGCTGCTCCATATCCCCTGAGTTAGTGAATCCTGGTGTGTGCGTTATGGGGCCAGGTCATGCTGTGGCGCGCGAAGACGGGTACGCCGATCCGCCAGCCAATGCCCCCACTTTCACATCAGGCAACTGACCGGCTCGGACGTGGTCTGATGGTGGGGGTGGGGGAGAGAGAGTGAGGTCGACAGCTCAGCGCATATTCCTCACTATAAACAAGCTGACGCGCTTGAAACTATCACGGTGCGCTAAAAGCCGTGGCTTGGAAGGTTGCCAACTGACGGGATAACTTGGACCGCGTGGTCAGCCCAATTTGTGTTTTGTGTGGAGTGGCAGACTGGCGGACTGAGAGTCAGGCTGCAATGGCTCCTTCTTAATGTGGCCTTTATGGCACTCCCACTCCGTGGGATCCGAGCCAGGTGTGGTGGTACGCCCAGGGGAGGCTCCGGACGCGCCAGCCACCTACGCCCTCTCCCATCTCCGGTCTTCTTGACTCTGTCATGACACCGGGTTCAGGTGGTGTAGGAGGAAGAGTGCGGTAGATGCAGCGCAAGTCTACTATCACTTTAAACTAAATCACGCGCAAGTTACCGTCCCTGCATCCCCCTTCCGTGGAGCATACGGTGGATATCTTCGAAATCGACGGTCGAACTATCGTCAGGAAAGTTGAGAGTAAATTAAACAGCTTAGACTTTCAGCTTCCGGTAGGCCGCAAGTTGTGGGCTTGGAAGGACAGGGGATAGGAAACGAACCTAAGAACCACAATAAATCCTCTGCAAATAGTGAAGGATTTTTGAGTGCCTGGTCAGCTAAGGAAAGTCAAAAAGGGCTTCGACAGACGACCGGAATGCGCAGCAGTAAATGCTAAATTGTACACAAACTAAAAGAAACAGCGCAGCCGAAATGTTCACATACACATCAAAGAGAAAAAAATTTCAAATTCCAAGTTTGAGCCGGGCTTGTAGAAAGAGTAATTCTGAACTTTCGGGTAAATAACCATAATGCGTCTTGGGCATATAGTATTGGGTATGCTTTTCCATTCAGAATGTTCGAAACAGACTTGGAATGTTCTCTAATGATGCAGAGGGAAGTCGCTTGCCAAGACACCGAGATAGTTAGCTCACCATCAGGTGAAGGTCTGCGGATGACCAAGTAATGTACATCTACCTCCAACGCACGAATTTTAGTAAACTCGGGTAAAACCAGAATGTCCTAAAAGCTGGTAAACGAACGATCGTATTGGCAAGAGATTTATCTTGGCGTATTTTTGATTACAACCTGCTAGACCATCGGATGATAAGGTAAATTAGAAGAACCCTATGCAAATGCTCACTAATATTGTTGTTACCAATTTTTCATTGGTTAGTTCAGCTCGATATACTAGACATTTTTGTGAAAGTGCGATTGAGGTACGGGTCTGATTAAGATTTATTTGGGAAGAAGAAGGAGAGGTGTTATAATATTCTACTCTAGTTGATAAATCTAAACAAGACTGAAAAAAATGTTCAGGAAGATGCGCGCTTACTTGAACTCATCTGTGCCAGTCTTCTTTTCGCCAGCCGCAAGCAAATCCTCAGCATCCTTTCTTGCCAGGTTCCTGTCGAAGGTTTTGCTCTCATCCCGATTGGCCTGCAACAGGGACACCAGAAGTCGCTTAAAGTGTCCAGACGTATCCTTCACAACATGCTCCTCAAGGCTCCGATTAAAGACTGGAACAATCAACGAAAAGGATAGGTTATGTAACTGAGTCCCGA
The DNA here is from genome assembly GCA_017591395.1 of Schistocephalus solidus. Lineage (NCBI taxonomy): Eukaryota > Metazoa > Platyhelminthes > Cestoda > Diphyllobothriidea > Diphyllobothriidae > Schistocephalus > Schistocephalus solidus. The sequence goes on along the minus strand of WEDG01006822.1, from coordinate 29,064 downwards.
AAACGAAAACCGTATCTTACGGAAATGGTGGTAGTAGGGGCTGCAGAGGTGGGATCTTACCATGGATAATAGGGAAACCATAAAAAGAAAATCTGAAAAAAAAATTAATTGGCCTCGTATTGGTTTTTATACTTTTACATAATCAACAGACAGTAGCCGCGTAAAATAAAAAGGGATCAAAAAGGAGTAGTCAGTAAATAAAAGGTATTCGAATAAACCACCTCTGGCGACTCTACGACTCCGAAAGGAAATAAGCAGCTAATGGGGACGGATAAGAGGTAGTGCTTTTAAGTGAGGCACATCGAGATTGGTGCGCGAAAGCGAAGCAATATCAGAAAAAAATATGCAAATTCGCAAGAAATATTTCAAGCAAGTTAAGAATGCTAGACCATCACTGTGCATATAAATTATGAAAAGTAAAGTGTAGTAAAGTATAAAAATGAATAAATATGGAATAAATAAATAGGTATTTGGATAAAGATAAATATTAAAGTAAATATTTCAAGTAAATCGATTTAGAAATAAATATATAAATAAACACATATATAAATCAATAGATAGATAATTCATAACTAAATAAAGAAATAACTAGCAGAAAATAAATAGGCAAAAATTGTGGCAAATACCCGAGGCGAACGAAATTGAATAGAGTTCAGAGGAAGAAAACCCAGTGAGCAGCAGTGTCCCTATATTGGTGGCGTGTCCGAGGATTTCACCCAACTGAGGAGCGAATTTGGTGTTGGCGTCGCTCACAGACCAGAAGCTACAATTCGCCGGCAACTCATGCAGACTAAGGACCCTATTCCCGTCAATTGAGGAGTCGGGTGTCATTTACCAGATAGAACGCAATTGTGGTCAAACCAACTATGGTGGTTAAACTGGCAAACAGGTCTTTGTCAAACAGGAGCTGGCTGTGAGACGAAAAGATAAAATTTCCTTAGTGGCCGCCCACGTGCCCTCACCAGACCACAGTTTTGACTTTCCAGTGCGAGAGGATCTTGGACCAGTTGAAAGACCGGGTTTCGCGCCTACTTCAGGACGCGTGGTACTCAACCATGGAATCGATCGATAGGCATATCAATTTGCCAGCTGCGTTATCAGATTAATAGCTCAACTGAAGGACATTGTCGGCGGAGGTTAGTCAAATATGCATTGAGTGGTACAGTTCTCTTATTCCTTGACAATGGATGTGCATGAGAGTCCCAAACGTTGCATGAATAAACTACTTGTCCCAGAGATCGCCGTTTCAGTTTCTTCTATATATAAGTAGATGGATATCTGAGAAATAATTAGCAAATAAAATCGATAATAAATGCTATCTTACTCTTCTTATAAGGCACAGAAACAAGCAAACGCAGCGTGTTCTACCCACGACGACGGACAACGGCGAACAAAGGCCATCGAAGCCCATTGGAGCCACCTAAATGGGAAACGACACGGAAGGCCCGTGTTAGGTCGAGCGATATGGGTCCATGCAGAAGGGTAAAAGTCGTTCACACATGGGGAAAGAGTGAGCCCAACACTGGTGAATCCATTCTCACAACACGTCAGCACCTAGATTACTATGGTAAAACGAATCCGCTATCAGTCATGGCGGGGAAGTTTTTCAACTGGCGCAATAAATTGGTTTTCCTCAGAACTGATTATCAGATTACAACGATCCCCTTCTGAATATGATCGCCATGACTCAGTCAATCACATGAGCTCCGAGTTATTATCACAGTAGCCTGGCACATGTTTTAAGAGATAGGTCCTGCATGCCACGCGAAGGCGGGCTGTTTAGCTTTGTCAGACACGACGCCCGTGCTCACCCCCACAATCTCGACATTGTCTTGGCGTCGGAGAAGGATGGGTGAGGGCGAAAAGAGTGCGGTATGGTGTCGAGCGAGTCCGTCTCACTATAATTTACTTCAGACTGCAAAGGCTCCTTCTTACTGAGATTTTTATGGCACACGAATTCATATGAGATTCAAGCAACCTGGGGCGTCTCGAGTGCAGATCGGGTCGTGTATGTGGCACGCAAAGACAGGCTGTCTAGGCTTTTCAGCCACTGTGCCCGCACTCACCCGTATCATGCGAGTAAGCAAATGTACCCTTCGCCAGATTAAACGCTCGAATCGTAAGAAAAAAAGGAACATTCCTTAATGTTACGGAGACGGGAACCGCAGTCGAGTCGCGGCCCAAGGCGGAAAGCGCATTTGATGACGCACGCCGAAACAGTCCAAGCCGGCTGAGAAAGACGCGTAGGAAAACAGGTAACCAATCAGCGTGCGCCGCTGCACCGAGCACGCGTGAAGCCCTGATGCACGCGTGCGGCCCAAACTTTCGAGAAGTTTCCGCGAGGGGTTTCCAGCGTGAGTTGCGACCAATCAATGCGAACCACGTTGCAGGCCGGAAGGTTCCAGAACGCTCTCCGCTATTGTCACGCCATTGGTCGGAACGTTCGAGAAAAACCCCCAGAACTCAATAAATAGACGAGAGTTTACGAGGTATAGATTCCGCTGTCTTCTGCCGGCCTAGAATAAAGTGGTTCTCCCAGAAACCGGCTTTGCCTTCTCTTCTATCCAACCTGTCGGGATAGAACAAAAGTGACGACGCAGATGCCTGAACTCATAATCACAGCGGAACAAATGCAGCCGTTACTCGATGCACAATGGGCCAGTTTTGCGCCACTGCTTTCAGAAATGCAATAATGTTGGACTCCGGCTGGGTAGAACAAACGAAAAAGAACTTGAAGACCGGATCATAGAATTTACTTACGATCCCGACGGTGGTGTCAATTTTGAAGTTTGGTACCGCAAATGTGCACTTCTATTTGAAGAGGAAGGCTCAAATTTGGAGGACAAAGAGAAGGTTGAAGTCCTGCTTTTGAAGCTAGGCCAGCGCGAACATGAACAGGACGTACAATTAATTTTGCCAAAGAAGCTGGTAGATATTTCATTTGAGGAAACGGTTAAGAATCTGAAATCGTTGTTTAGTTTCTCAACGTCCTTATTCAATCGACGTTACGAGTGTTGTAACATAGAAAGGCAGCCTCATAAAGACTATTTTGACCTAGCTGGCCGATTGAATGATGTCCTTCTTTTCATTAACTCACCAAATCTGCCGGAGGACGCTGACATCCACACACGATTGCTCGCTCAGCTAGATCAGAAAGCCGAGATGACGGGGCGACAACTAGTAGAGGAGTGTGTCCGGATCGTGAATATGAAAAACGACACTAGGCTGATCGGTTACGTAAACAGCCAACCTGTGCATGTTGTTGAAACGAAAGCGAGCAGACCGAAGGAGAACACTAGTTTTGCAAGGAAACCAAAAACAGCTTGCTGGCAGTGTGGCGGATGGCATTTTGTGTCAGGCGTTATAAGTGTTCACGGGTTGGTCACAAAGCGGCACACAGTCGTGCAAAACAGTCGAGTCCAGGAAAGAGATGTAATTCTATTGCGCAGCGCGATTCCCAGGTGCTTAGTTGCGAAGACAGAAAATACTTGACGGTCAGTATTGATGGAGAACCCGCTAGGCTGCAAGTCGACACGGCTTCAGACCTTACGATAATCATTATAGACATGTGGGAGGCTCTTGGGTCGCCTGAACTGAAACCAACAGCCGTCCGTGCCTGGGCATCAAATAATACTCAAATGCAATTTGAGGGTATTTTCCAGGCCACTATAGTTTTCGAGGACAAAGCCCGTCTCTCAGACATTTGCGTCTCGAAGTCCGAAAACGATGGGCTTGGCAACAAGACCATCTTACAGTTGGGTCTGTGAGTCGACCATTCCAGGAGATATGCTGTGCTGTAAACATTATGGAAGAGGAACTGATGAAAAAGTATGCCGAACGCATGGAGCTGTCAGTCGGAACGTGCACAAAAACTACAGTTAGTTTGAGAGTGAAGCCAGTATTCAGATAGAGTCGACGCATTCCATTTGCAGTACAGTCAGCGGTTGAGGAAGAAAATGGAATATCTGCCCCACAAACTATTCAGCGTGGGCAGCCCCGATAGTGTCGGTAAAGAAGCCTACTGGGAGAATAAGGTTGTGCGCAGATTTCTCAACTGGGTTTATTGACGCTTTAGAAGACTATCATTACCCTCTGCCGACTGCGGAACACATTTTTGCGACATTGAATGGAGGAAAAGTTTTTGCAAGGATTGATCTTTCTGAGGCATATTTCCAGTTACCAGTTGATGAGGCCGCGCCGGAGATTTTGACAATTAATACATATAAGGGTCCATTCAAATATACCCGTCTCAACTATGGCGTCAAAACGGCACCCAGCATATTCCAGCAGCTTATGGACACCATGCTTACAAATGTCCCTGGTACCGTCGCCTACTAGGATGACATGCTCGTCGTCAGTCGTACAGACGAGGAGATGCTTCAGAGACTCGATAAGGTCAGGGAAAATCTTATCGATGATGGCCTGAAAATGAACACGGAGAAGAGCGAGTTCCTTCTAAAAGAAATCCACTACTCGGGATTTGTGGTAAGCGAGGCAGGACGCTCACCAGATCCAGAGAGAGTTGAAGCATTCAAGAATGTGAAGGCGCCAAAGAATTTACGTTACCTACAATCATTTATGGGCTTGGTCAGCTACTACTCGCCATTTATTACAGGGCTGCACAAATTATAGCCACATTTAAACAGACTGCTTTGCAAAGATGCGAAATTTGACTGGTCTACAGTCTTTCAGGAAGCGTTTGACAGTATAAAAGCGAAGATTACTGAGTCAAATGTGCTCTCACATTTCGAAGCCGATAAAGAAAATATCGTCCAGGCGGATGCATCTGAGTACGGGCTAGGCGGCGTTCTTCTTCAGACGGAAATATCTTGCCCTTAGTGCATGTCGCCAGATCACTTACAGAGGCAGAAAGAAACTACAGTCAAATCGAGAAAGAGGCACTGGCGATCATATTTGCAGTACCGAAATTCCATTAATTCATTTACGGTAGAAATTTCGTCCTCCACACAGATCATCAGCTACTAAAGTTTTTGTTGGGCACACATCGTGGTGTGCCCCAGTACGCGGCGAAGAGGATACAACGGTGAAGTACCATCCTCCTGAGTTATGACTTCAAAAGTCAGTACGTGCCCACTCAGAAATTCGAGGGCTCCAGATACTTTATCACGACTGAGCGTAAGCGACGAAAATCCGGAAGATGTGGTGATCGCAAGCACTTTGATACAAAACGATGAATAATTTAGAGGCGTCATACGGCAGGTGCCCCTCACAGCCGAACATATCAAAAGCAACCACCACAGCAGACCCACTATTACACCAGGTAAAGGAGTTTATTCGGAACGGTTGGCCCAATGAAGATAAAGGTACACTCAGATATAAGGCCCTTCAGAAACCGGAAGGAGCAGTTGTTCATCACCGAAGAATGTATAATTTATGATGATAGAGTCGTGATTCCAGCCAAACATCAACAACAAGTTTTACGTGAACTTCACGCCGGACACCAGGGTATGACTCGTATGAAACAACTGGCCTGAAGGTACGTATATTGGCCAGGAATTGATAACTATGTGGAATATTTCGTTCGAAGTTGCGGTCCATGTGAACGTTCCGCTAAGAACCCACCAAAATTACCACCCATACCATGGCCGAGAGGTGACAAGACCGTGGACTAGAGTCCATATGGACTTCGCAGGACCAATTTTTAACCAAATGTTTTTAGTAATCGTCGACGCATGGTCAAAGTGGCTAGAAGTTTTTGACGTCGCGGCAACCACTGCCGAGGTCACAGCAAAAAGACGGAAGAACTTTTCTCCAGATATGGAATCCCCACATTGTGACGGATAACGGCATCCAGTTTATATCATCAGTGTTCCGACAGTTGTGTCAGCAATGGGGATTCCGACATGTGACGTCATCACCATTTACTCTCCAATCGAATGGTCAAGCAGAACGTTTTGTTGACACCTTCAAGAGAGCTATGATAAAGATGTGGAACACAGGGGTTAAAATGGACTACCTCAACTTGTGGCATACAGAACAAACCCGAAAAATGATTTTGGTGGTAAAACACCAGCCGAGCGTTTTTCGGGCAGACAACATGATGTACGACTACAGTACCTAAAACCTGAGGTTCGAGTTTCCCAACCGCCAAATGACTATTTTCGAGAGGGAGAAGGGTTCGCCCGAAATTACAACCCCGGCGAGAAACCGTGAGTAGAGTGCACTGTCATAAAGTCGAGAGGCGTTGTCTTCGAGGTGGAAACGGCAACGGGGATAATTAAAGGACATGCGAACCAGCTTAGACGGAGATTAACCACGGATGGACAAATAGCCCTCGATTTGTTATTTGCCACTTTTGAGGTCCCGACCCCCAAAGTATACACAAGGCCAACACCACCTCCCGTCCGCAAGAGCCATAGAAAAACACAACCGCCGAAAAAAACTCATCATGGACCCGAAGAAGAAAGGATATGAGGTCCACCTTTAAAGGCGGGAGGTGTTACGGAGACGGGAACCGCAGTCGAGTCGCGGCCCAAGGCGGAAAGCGCATTTAATGACGCACGCCGAAACAGTCCAAGCAGGCTGAGGAAAACAGGTAACCAATCAGCGTGCGCCGCTGCACCGAGCACGCGTGAAGCCCTGATGCACGCGTGCGGCCCAAACTTTCGAGAAGTTTCCGCGAGGGGTTTCTAGCGTGAGATGCGACCAATCAATGCGAACCACGTTGCAGGCCGGAAGGTTCCAGAACGCTCTCCGCTATTGTCACGCCATTGGCCGGAACGTTCGAGAAAAACCCCCAGAACTCAATAAATAGACGAGAGTTTATGAGGTAGAGATTCCGCTGTCTTCTGCCGGCCTAGAATAAAGTGGTTCTCCCAGAAACCGGCTTTGCCTTCCCTTCTATCACACCCGTCGGGATAGAACCCTAAATGTCAATCTGTGCTACTGAATTTTTAGTATAGCAGTAGCCTCGGCAAAAATCACCTTTCTAGATGAAAACGTTGACCATATGAAGTAACAAAAATATATGATATAAAATGATTGCTGCTAATGTTCAGTGAAAATAGTAAAGAGTTAGATAAATGGAAAAAATCCAGATGATGTCCTAGAGTTCGTCGCTACGCAGAGTAACCAAAGCTGTTGTTACAGGACTCAACGCCATTGCTACCGGCACCCATATCGCTGATCAATTTGTTTGAATTCTCATGACTTTTTCTGTGAATCAGCTGTCTTCCTTTGTCATAGCCTCCCCCACCCGAAATCGCGTATTTCATGCAGCTGATTGCACTGTCCTGACACGACTAGTTAATTTTCCTGATGTCTAGTCAGCCTTCGTTTGACGGTGATCCACGACTAACTGCGCCACATCTCCAAGTGTCACTTCCATTTGACCAACGACAAGGGATACCGAGCTTGCGCTTTCCGACTTACCTGTTTTCAACTGTTAAGCTTTTCATAGCCAGAAGGTTGAGAGCCACAGAACTGCAACCTGGGTTTTGCTACTATTGAGTCCGAAAAGCTAATTTGAGTTTTCCTGGTTGTCACAGGCGATATTTGTGGCCTATTAACAGCACGTTGCTATGTCACCACCTAGTTGAGCTCTAGACTAGAACGCCTTCCCATAACTTCGTGAGCTTAGTTTTTCAAAAGATATGGTCAGGAACGCGATGATTATACAAATATATAAACCTACCTATTAATTACACGTAAGCAACCGTATAAAAATACATTTAAACTCGTTGATATGCAAGTTTACGAGACTGGATTAACGTGTTGGCCTTTTGGGAGGAAAACTGGTATCGACAATCATTTTCCAAACTTGTGTACTTTATTAAACTCGCCTTACGACACAACGCAGTGTAGTTCAAAGGGCCCAAAAAGGATTCCTACAAAATCTGTACTTGTGTGATATCGACTGACGACCCCATTGCTGAAACCTGAAATTATGGTCACGTTCGGTTACTCTGCAGATGAAGGCTGTTTGCTGCTAACTGAGAGATCAAAGGACGCGAAAATACGAGTCGTCGGAAGTAATTGAGAAGGGAATGCAATCATCGGAACAGGAATTTTCTTCGCCTGGCGGTTCTACCTTTCACTCGAACCCATCAGGCGAGACAGTCGCAGATAAGCGATCAGTACCTAATTGGTACGTCTATAACGACGGGGCAAAGAGCTCGACAGCCAGCCAGTTGGATTTAATTTTCAGTAATTTAAATTCTGTTTGGCCTCTGGAACAACAAGAGGGAGTGACTCAGACCTGCGTGAACGGTCATGGATTAGAGGATTTCCAGCAGACGAACTATAAGAAGATCCTTTACATCCAGACCCAGGGTTTGATCGTTGCTTCCTAGTGTGACTTTCGTAGCAAATACTGAAGCATTTGGTTAGCTCAAGTATAGGAGTCAGTAGGTGTGCAATACACATAATTTTGAGCAAAACGCCTGGTCCCGACCATTCACAATATATGAACTAAGTGTTAAACTACGAGAGCGGGAAGACAGAACAAGGCCGATCTACAATTTAAATCCCAGTAATACTAAATCTGATATGCCTCCAAGGCATTTCAACGCATTTAAAGTTGCTGCAGTTTGCAGCTCGACGGACTAAATCAATCTTAGCGATTGATTGTCAGGTTAAGGGGCAACCAGTGCGTTACAATAGTCAAGCGGGTGAAGTCTGGTTTTTTCCAGTTAACTTAATAGCCCGGTTTAACTCAATTCTGCCGCTGGGATGTAGTGTCACAGGGTAGAAGGCGAAACAAACAACCAACCCCCTTCTTCGAGGTGCTTGTGCAGCGGTCTGCAACTGGGAGACTGTACACCACCCCCCCACCACCACCCCCACCACCACCTCACACCACCACCACAACCACCACCACCACCACCACCCTCTGTCTCACAAACACTGGTGCACGCCAGCAGACAAAAAGCTTAACGACTATACCTCCAGAACTTCTTCAGCGCTACTGAATATCCTAACCAATTTATCTAGAAGAGCAGGCGCCAAGCGAACAGACAACGGCCAAAGGAACAGCTACCAGAAGTCTGGAGGGCCAGTTCCTGCATTAAAGGAGATTCCGAAGCGGTTTCTTGAATGGTAAAACCCACCAGAGTAGGAATAGCCCACCATTCCAAAGTAAACAGTCATCGTCATTTGCTGCAACCTAAGGACGCACTGCCACATATTGAAACTTCACGAAAGTTGTAATGATGGGGACTGCAATGACGTTTCGGTATTTTCAAACCCCCTAAAGCAGCAACTCACAGGCCAGATCCAAACTCTCGACTTGTAACGCACGCTGACAAAGGTGGTCACAAGATGAGACTGCTAAACAGAACCTAAGAAGGCTGCGCAGCGGAGAAAAAAGCAGTTAAATCGGATAACACCGGTAGAGACTCAACCGTTCCACATCGAGGGCACAGCTAAAATGTCCGGCAAACATCATCTAAAGGGCCGAGACAGCAAATTGGAAAAAAACCAATCATTCTGAGGTTAACAAGCAGGTCATGGCATGTTACTTCAATTTCTGTTCGATAAAATGGCGAACCAACCACGCTATCTGAAACGTCAGCATTTCAATAAACGTGTTCAGGTGAGCTCGTCTTCTTTATCACCGTGCCTTTCGAAGGCCAGCTCTCACTATCCCAGAATAGCCTCTAACAAGGTCACCAGGAACGATTTCGAAACAAATAAGCCAGACGAATATTGCCTGCAACTAGGATTTACTTTTGTCGGAAGATAAAAGTTCGGAACAGAAAAGACGATGTTTCCGAGGAACTCTCTCTCTCTCTCTCTCTCTCTCTCTCTCTCTCTCTCTCTCTCTCTCTCTCTCTCTCTCTCTCTCTCTCTCTCTCTCTCTCTCTCTCTCTCTCTCTCTCTCTCTCTCTCTCTCTCTCTCTCTCTCTCTCTCTCTCTCTCTCTCTCTCTCTCTCTCTCTCTCTCTCTCTCTCTCTCTCTCTCTCTCTCTCTCTCTCTCTCTCTCTCTTTCGTACAAAATGCCACCAATGACCGGCATAACTGAACCTAAGGCGAATTATTATGCAACCATTGCAAACACAGGCGAGGGAACCGGAAATGGTAGTTCGCTTCAGGAAGATCTGGAGCTCTGATCTGAGCTCTTTGCTCAAACGCTCCACTACCGAGCCGTGGGATCAGTATCTACTGGCTGTGATTGACTAAATTAAAGGTCAAGTGGGTGTGGCGTTCGCTGAGGTATCGTTAGTTCAGGGCGGAACATGAATGCCCGTCTAAACGCCATAGATGAGCAGTCAGGAATGGTTACTTCTGCCTTTATTCTTTTTGGTGAAACTCTTTGAATTTCGTTTTATATTTAGCCGAAAGACGATTACATGCATTACGTCAGCTGATCATACGGTCTCCTGCACATTTAGTGATGTACCTCGTGGACCGTAATGATCCAACGCCAGATGATCAGTTCAGAGTATCTTAAGCGTTGCACACTTTACTTAATGACTTTACTTTGCTTTGCAAAAACCTATTTTGGAAAAAAGATGGAGAGCATGGACGCGAACTAGTCAACTTGTCAACGAATGCCTGCCATTTGACGAAGACCATATTAATCGAAATGAGGTTTCGAGTTTGATCTGGACTTCAAATACGATCCAAATTGTCATACGCACAAAATAACGCTAAAAAACTGATTAAGAGAATGCTTGCAAGTACGGTCTTATAATGAATGGTTTTATAAACTTAAACCTCTTGTTTTTAAAAGCCGATTAGGAAACCTGAAAGCAAAAAAATATTCACTGACATTGCAAGGATGCCAGTTGACAGAAAACTCTACGGTTGACAGAAAACACACGGTAATTTACCAACAGCAAAATTTTTCCAATAGGCAGAAAATTATATGATAGTTATATTTCAATTTCTTGGTTACTGACTGGCCTCTCGGGAATGGACTTGTAAATACTTTTATCTTTGTGATGTTCACATCAATGAAATCTAGCGAAAACTTCTTTTTCCGTATTCGAAGGCAGCTCGAACAATGTAAAAACAGAAAACTTAAATTGAATTATGATGATATCGTTTTTAACCATAATCAAACACAAAGTAACTGAGTAACTACCACAGAAAATAATCCACAATTTTTCGAATGTTATTTTGACGATGTAGTTTTACTTACATACCGATTTGTGCGGATAGGCTTCACACCCAACAAAAATGCTGTTTGCAGGTGTAGCTGAGCATTTCTCATTTTTGAATTTTCATAAGAAAATTTTATTTCCTACCAACGTAATCTTGCTTCTAATAGTTCTTTTCACTTAAATAAAAGTCCCTGCGGGGAAGTTGTGGGCGGTGAATTTTGGTAGTTTTTAGATTGATTATATATTAATTGCTAACATTTGTCTACTTTAAGTAGTGTAAGTAGCCATGTATGCAGGTACTAACGTTTCTGGTACGCTGCCGCAATCAGTTTCAGTTGGGCGTTCGTTCGCGTGCAGATGATTTCAATTAGGCAGTTCTCATCCGTGCCTGGACGAGACATGGCGTCATGCAGTTCCTCAGCATCATAGTCTTCGGGTGCGAGACAGAGACCACGACAGATGCGGCTAAAGTTCCCACTCAGCTCCGAGGCTAGCTCTTTTGTCAGATCCAGACCGAAGAGCGTCTTGAAGTCGAGCGCGATCTGCAGTCGTTGTTTCAAGGATCTGTGTCCGAGCACGTCGATTATGGCAGCCTCATCTGTGCCAAGACCTTTCATAGCCTTCCTCAGACGCTGACAGTCGGCTTTAGAGTCAAAGTTCTCCGCTGGTTTCAGCGTCCCTTCGCACTAGAGGAGGAAAAGGACGGGGAAAAATGAGCAAAGAGTTTTCTTCAAAAAGGCGAAAAAGATCTCTGCAGTCTGCCAAAAGCCGCTGACTCATATTAACTACAACAGCTGTGCGGTTTAAATTAACTGGACTGGGGGGGGAGGAGGGGGGGGGCAGGGATAAGAGGTGCCTTGTCGAGGAAAACAAAGTCCAACCTGGTACTCCTCTGTTTCAAAGAAGGCGCTTTCCGCAGGTTCTGCAGGCTTATCATCCTTCTTAAGGCTAATGGGTGGCGCCTTCTGGTACCGTGCCTGTTTGACATCATCCTCGGCTTCCTGCCCCTAAAGAATGACAAGAGAACTGATCAGCAGAGGGGAGGAGGCAGGACTCGCAAAAGTAGGGAGCAATGCGCATTAAAAGAGCCAGTGGTGCTTAAAATGCAGTCCAAGGTGCAGTATGCATGTTTATGTTGCATTGGTGTAGGCTGAAGACGGAGGTCTGAGCCTTCAGCAGTCGCAATGTAGTGGTCCTTCCCTGGGCGCTGTTGAAACATCGCGCCACTCGCGCATACTTGTATGCACGTACCAATAGCAGTCTGTCTCTCGGTTACTTACGGCTTTCCAAATCGGCCAATCAAGTTCAAGGTCAACTCAGGTATGCGCTCGCTCATGTCGCTGTGGCGCGATCCCACATTCAATCGGACCGCAGGTTCTCGTGACGTGCCTTGTCCGGCTGGCTATTTTTTGCTGACTTATTACGCAGTCTACTAAAGTGGTTTTTTGCCGTACGCGGACTTCCAATCTACCAGTATCAGACAGCAGGGAGTATAAAGCCATGAGCAGACCTTAATCGATAAGGCCTTCAAGCCAGGTTCCGAGGAAGAAGAGGAGAAGGTAAACGCAAGAAAGAGTGAAGCATTTTATATTGTCGAGAACGAGGGAAGAATAAGCTGGGACAAGTTAGCAAACTGACAAAAGGCGCACGGGGTAGGTGTCCACGTGTCTTCAGAGATGGCAAGACGGCATCAGGGTCGAAGTTAATTGGTCGATTTGGATAGACGTGATTGACAGAAAACCAGACGGCCTCGTGACCTCGGCGGTTGGCTAGTTGCGATGTCAGCACCACACTCCGGGCCTCAGACGGTCAGGTGAACGACCGCCGCTGGTGCGTACGTGCAAGTGTGCACCAAAAGCATAGTGTTGAAGAAGCCACTACACGTAGGGTCATCATAAATATCCCGAAACACAGACGGCCGAGAATGCCGGCTCCTGCGCCCTAAATGCCTTTGGAACTAGTTATGTGACTGCGACTTAAATCACTTTAACGCCTGGCTGGTTATAACCCCACCCGTTTTTGGGGCTCGAAATGAATGTGGCACTTGCTAACGGGTCGCTAGCTTAACCTTGCAACCGGATTGGTGCCAATCGGTTGCATGAAGGCCGTTTTTACACACATACGCAGCAAATGCGGCCAGTAAACTGAAAGAATCCCCTTAGTCAGTACATATGCGGTGGGCTTGACCTCCTAGGGTCCTAAAAAGTCACTTAAACTCATTCGAGGAGTCAGAAAGAGGCGTAAAAGACCCCTTTTCGAGACTAATTAAAAAACAGCAAAAATCAGCTTTATTTTTTACTCAACTGATAGCCTCCGCGAGGGCGCATGTACTCCATGTGCGCATGCACTCTTAAACAAAAATAAGTCGTAATGATGCCAAAAAACGTCCGAACGAGTTTCAACGGTTTCGACGATCGTTCGAGGGTTCCATAAACTAACTGCACCAGACTTATGAGCCACTATTCCTTAATAATGTGTCCGCAAAGATGGCAGTAGGAAGCTCGTAACAGCCTCTACCCGGCGTGGGGAGAGCGCCCTAAAAAAACTCACGAGTTGAATTCTTGCACCGTGTGTGACACAGCCAATCGCCTCGGTGGTACCGTGATACCGATAAGTATTTCGTTTTTCGGGGAGGAAAAAGTGAACGACTGGGAGAAAATCGCTGCTACTACCGCCTCCTGTCTTACATGCTTTGTCTTACTGACTTTTTAGGTGGGAAACTAATAAATATCGATCAAGTCATCTTGACAAGGTTGTAAGGAACAAAAATAACTCTTAGTTTACTTGGCCTTCATCATTGCACCATTCACCTCGAACTACTCGAGATCGCTCAACTTCCTTACAACTAGTTCCTTTTGCAGTCATTCGAATCCAACACATTATTTGATCATTCTTCACAGAATACGATATAATATCCTCTAAACTGGCGCACAAAGCCTTTTCTTTCTGCTCAGGATGCGCCTGAAGGTGGCTTAGGTCTTCTGCGTTCTTACTAATAAAATATCGGCGGAATTTGGTTTATTTGTCCCGCTGTGTGGCTGCTGGCGGATGAGCCCAAAGGTACAGCGGGACGAATGAGTCCCGTAGGCGATCGGTGAGCATTCATCAAGGAATGTCAATCTTCCCGATCCAAACAGGCAAAACAACGGGCCTGTGGCTCACTGGTTAGAGCGTTGGACTTCTTATCAACAGGTCGTGGGTTCGAGCCTCGGGTGGGGCAACACCTGGGGTTGAGTGTGACTGGCTGATGACGTCTAATGTGCCAGAAATTATCATTCCAGTCTCCCGTGTTTTTGTCGGCCTGATTTCCCTGGAATTTAGCGCAAAGCCACCTCTATTAATGGTGGTTTCCAATGGTTCGGTTTGATAAAAAAATTATTTCTCATGTAGTTTGCAGATAAGTAAATCCGGATATTTTTCATCCGGGGTCATGGACTATTATCGTTATGACGAAACGTTAGGCTAATAATGTTCTAAAAAGCCTGCGTTTCGGCTTTAATTTTTTTTACGAATTCTAGGTTAAAGGTGAACATGAACGAACTCACTTATTTCTTTCTATTTGTGCGTTTTTTGCTGCATTTGCTTACTCTTAGATTGAAAATGCACAACCGAGTTTCCGAATACAAACTAAATTTTGCGCAGAATTGTCACTCTTTTGCCCTTTCCATTTAAAGTTTCCGTATTCGTTCCTAGTCAACAGCAAATAGAAATTTTCTAGGCCTCTTTCGCGCACACCGTGGCAGAGAACATTGACGGTATTTCGTAGCTTCTCGTATGTATGCTTGTTTAAGGTCCTCATTATCGGTGTGATAAAACAAAGTACAGTCACACAAGTTTATTACTGTTTTTTTGGATAAAAATGTGACAACTTTGCAAAAATGATTTTAAAAAATTGAATCTGTCTTTTTTTTTCCTGGAAACAATGTGATTTTTCATACCTGCGTTTACCTGGTTTTCCTTAATGCAAAACAAAATTTTCCGTTCTCTGGAAAGATATATCGAAACTTGTCCAGTCTTATATTCACGTCCGTTTATAGCATGAAGGATAGAAATAAAATATTTTGATTCCAAGTTTTCAGTAACGAAGGAAAATTTCTGTATGGCAAAAATTCAGATTTGACTCGGTTTTCCCTTGAATAAACAGATCTGAAGATAACTCCTCATTAGTGAACAGCTTTCTGCGCATCGAGTCAATCCATAAAGTGTGCGCAATAATACCGCCTAAAATTTTGATTCCGACATTTCATGAGTTAGGCAATCTACTATACGCTCGACCTCAGCTAATCGGACTACACTACATCGAAAAGTTCGGGGCCGATTCGGCTGGATTTCATGCATTAAATGAGGCATCTTTTATTAAAATTGCCGATAGTTTTAAGTGGTTTTTTTGGTGTAATGTAAGGGGTACGCTAACGTCAGGGCTGATACGGCGTAAATGACCCGTCAGCGAACCTCAACTCCCTTCCTCCTCAACGTCACCCACCAGGAAAACTACCCCGCTGCGACTGATAATTTGTCTTACTGAATGAGTCTTCGCCAAACTGAAACGAAAGCTGCACGCCTGTGCATATTATTTGGCCGATTTTACTCCCGGCAGACTCTCTCCTTATCCGTCCTCAATACACTTTATCCTCTCAGCCCTGTCGTCATCAATTTTGACGCAATGCAATGATCGATGTAACTAAGCTTAGTGAATTTATGGCACTGCATACGGCCTATTTAAGTTCTTTAACATTTAAACCGAATAGGCGGCTGTCCGAATTAAATGTTATTCCGGTAAAGCAAAGTCAAATGCCTCTCACAACTGAATATCCACTTCACGCTGTGCACATATGACAGTTTGACCGTCGATTTCGACGATTTCTACTGTATGCTCCACAGCAGGGTGGTGCAGGGACGGTGAATTGCAGTGAGAGCCGCCTTGCACTGCATCTACCTCACTGTCTGTTTCACTCCCCTATCTGGGCTCGGTCTCAAGACAGAGTCATGAAGACCAGAGGCGGGAGAGGACGCAGGTCCACGCACTGTGATCCAGCACAAACAAGAACACTATAAAACAAGGGAGGGGTTGCTCGGATCCCAGCTGAGTGGGATTGCCATAAAGGTCACACTAAGAAGGAGCCATTGCAGCCTGAACCTCAGTCAGCCACTCCACACAAAACACAAATTGGGCTGACCACGAGGTACGAGTTATCCCGTCAGTTGGCAATCTTCCAAGCCACGGCTTTTAGCGCACCGTGATAGTTTCAAGCGCGCCAGATTGTTTATAGTGAGGAACATGCACTGAGCCGTCGACCTCACTCTCTTCCCCACCCCCACAATCAGACCACTGTCCGAGCCGGTCAGTTGTCTTATGCGGATGTGGGTGCAGCTACTAGTGACCTCGTCTACGTGTACTACGTACACGACCTGGGCCCCCAAACACAAGCACCTGAATTTCACACAACAGGGGGTTGAACGGCTTACATCTCATATGTTTGAGATAGCCAGAGGTCACGTTAAGACGGAGCCATCGCA
Source organism: Schistocephalus solidus (assembly GCA_017591395.1). Classification (NCBI taxonomy): domain Eukaryota; kingdom Metazoa; phylum Platyhelminthes; class Cestoda; order Diphyllobothriidea; family Diphyllobothriidae; genus Schistocephalus; species Schistocephalus solidus. Next base: position 12,481 of record WEDG01006822.1, on the reverse strand, counting down.
GCCTGACTCTCAGACCACCAGTCAGCCACGCCACACAACACACATTGGACTAACTGCGAGGTCTGAGTGTAATTCCAACTGCGGCGCTTAACGTTACCGCACTCTCTCCTCCTCCACCCCCACCCTAGCGCGGTGTCGTTGAGTGCTATTTTCACTGGTGGTCCGAAATACGCGCATTAGACAGCCGGCATCCGACTGCGAATGGAGATTAGGTAATTATTCCCATTTTATGAGCTACAGTTGATGACGTATCACGTGAAAGCTTAGCCGAAATGTTATGAAATGCGTTTTCAATTAGAAAGAATTACATAGATGGGTTTGTAGCGTTGATGATCCAAAGACGTCTTAGTTAGGCTATGATGCTGGCCAAGGTGGACATTGCTACTCTCAGCGAGACCGATTATCTGAGCAGGGTCTGCTGGAGGAAGTGGGGGCCGGCTTCACCTTCTTCTGGAGCGGCCGGCCAAAGGCAGAGCGAAGCGACGCTGGTGTTGCCTTTGTCATCCGTAACGAAATCGTGGGACGTCTGCCCTGTCTGCCGCAGGGTATCAATGATCGCCTGATCAGCCTCCGCCTGCCTCTTCGGGGAGACCAGTTCGCCACCATAATCAGCGCCTACGCTCCCCCAATGACGAGCTCTGATGCGGCGAAGGACAAATTCTACGAGGACCTGCACGCCTTGCTGGCGACTGTGCCGAAAGAAGACAAGTTAATTGTCCTTGGTGACTTCAATGCCCGCGTCGGGACGGACCACGCTGCCTGGCAGGGAGTGTTGGGTCCCCACGGTCTCGGTAACTGCAAAGATAACGGCCTCCGTCCTCTGCGCACGTGTGCGGAACACCGTCTTCTGCTGACCAACACCTTCTTCCGCCTTCCGACGCAGGAGAAGGCCATGTGAACGCACCCTCGGTCGCGGCGCTGGCATCTGCTGGACTTTGTTCTCGTCCGGAGGCGAGATCGACAGGACGTGCTAGTAACCAAGGCGATCCGCGATGCCGATGGTTGGACAGATCACCGCCTCGTCATCTCCCAGATGAGGCTCCGACTGCAACCCCCGACGAAGGCCCCAAGGTAAGCGACTGCCAGGTAAGTTAAATACTCTTTTGTTAAATTTGCCTGCTCACTGTTTGATTTCAGCAACCAAATAACCGGGATACTGGAGGACCTGCATGCTCCAGATGATAACGCTACCGTGGAGACACGATGGTGTCAACTGCGAAATGTCATCCAGTCCAGCGCCCTCGATATACTCGGACGCGCACACCGTCGACACAAGGACTGGTTTGACGACAATGACGCCGACATCAGCAACTTACTCGCGGAGAAGAATAGATTAAACAAAGCCTACATGGACCTTCGGACTGACGCCACCAAAGCAGCCTTCTTCAGATGCCGGCGCCTTGTAAAACAACGGCTGCGGGAGATGCAGGATGCCTGGATGATCCTAAAGGCTGAGGAAATCCAGCGGTATGCGGACCGCAATGAAATGAAAAACTTTTTCAAAGCCATCAAGGCCATCTACGGCCCGTGTATTAAGGGGTCCGCAACGCTGCTCAGCTCTGACGGCACAACACTGCTGACAGAGAAATCGCAAATTCTGAAGTGCTGGGCCGAGCACTTCAGAAATGTCCTTTATTCGCTCATCAGCCATCTCCGTTGCTGCCATTGACCGGCTCACTCAAGGGGACACGAACAATGACCTGGATCTGCCGCCTTCTCTACCAGAAACCATCCGGGCCGTGCAGCAGATTTCCAGCGGTAAAGCGCCGGGATCCGACGCAATCCCACCGGAAGTCTACAAGCACGGTGGGCCCCGGCTGATGGCAGAACTCACAACACTCTTCCAGGAGATGTGGTGCCAAGGACAAGTTCCTCAGGATTTCAAAGACGCGACCATCGTCCATCTCTACAAACGGAAGGAAAACCGGCAACTATGTGATAATCACAGAGGCATCTCGTTGCTCAACATCGCCGGGTAGATCTTCGCCCGTATCCTTCTCAATCGTCTTAACGGTCACCTAGAGCAGGGCCTGCTCCCGGAAAGCCAATGTGGCTTCCGCCGACACCGCGTAACAACCGATATGATCTTTGCCACCCGCCAGCTACAAGAGAAGTGTCAGGAGATGCGAACTCACCTTTACACTACCTTCGTGGATCTAACGAAAGCCTTTGACACGGTGAATCGTGACGGACTGTGGAAAGTCATGCAGAATTTTGGTTGTCCTGAGCGGTTCACGCACATGGTGCGTCAGCTTCATGACGGGATGACGGCGCGCGTCACTGACAACGGGACGGTATCCGAAGCATTCGCAGTGACCAACGCAGTTAAGCAGGGCTGCGTACTGGCCCCCACCCTCTTCAGTCTCATGTTCTCGGCTATGCTGATGGACGCCTACCGTGATGAGCAACCTGGTATCCGCATCGCCTACAGAACTGACGGGCAACTTCTCAACAGTCGGCGTATGCAGGCTCCAACGCGCGTGTCTACGACTACAGTCCATGGCTTGCTCTTCGCGGACGACCGCGCCCTTAACACCGTGCCGGAGGAGGACATACAGAGGAGCACGGACCTCTTCGCCGAAGGCTGCGCCGATTTTGGATTAACAATCAGTACAGCCAAAACGGTTGTCATGCCCCAGCCGCCACCCAGCGCGGAATACAATGCTCCTCAAATCAATATCAACGGTGCTCAACTCAAAAACGTGGAAACCTTCGCTTATCTAGGAAGCACGATGTCGCGCAACACGAGAATCGATGACGAGGTTGCCCAACGGATCTCCAAAGCTAGTCAGGCCTTCGGCCGGCTGCAGGCCTCCGTGTGGAATCGCCACGGTATTCACCTGAACACCAAACTGAAGATGTACAAGGCCGTCATCTTGACGACACTCCTTTACGGAGCGGAAACCTGGACCGTCTACTCGAACCATGCCAGGAAGCTGAATCACTTTCATCTCAGCTGCCTCCGCAGAATACTGAAGCTGAGATGGCAAGACAGGATCCCGGACATGGAAGTCCTGGAGCGGACCAGAATCCTCAGCATCCATGCCATGTTGAGGCATATACAACTGCGATGGAGCGGCCACCTGGTAAGAATGGACGAAGAGCGACTACCCAAACGACTTTTCTACGGAGATGTCGCTACGGGTTCTCGCGTGCAGGGAGGTCAAAAACGACGCTACAAGGACACTTTGAAGAAATCGCTGAAGCAACTGCAAATAAACTCGGCGACCTGGGAGGACCTCGCCCAGGATATACCGGCATGAAGATCAGTGTAGACTGGTTCAGCAATCTATGAGGCCAACCGGATCGCCGCCGCCAAGGCCAAAAGAGCGGCACGAAAGTCACCAGCGCCCCGGACCAACACTGCCAATGCCCAGGTCCTGCCAACATGCCCACGCTGTCGACGCATCTTCCGCGCACGAATCGGCCTGGTTGGAAATCTTCGGACGCAATGCACCAACAATCCGACAATTCCAATTTCTATGTCAAATTCGGCAAACCCTCCTTCTGACTATCCCACCCTCACTCCTGGAATCAATTCCATTACTCCCACCATCATAGAGACCACATCCATCTACTCATCGCCTGCTACCCCCACCACCGCAACAACCACCGCCTTCGCCTTCACTACCTCCACCACCACCACCATCAGCGATGGGGAATCTCTCCTAAGCCTTACTCAATGCGACCGCACATTCACCTCACGCATCGGCCTGGTCGGTCACTTGCGAATACATCGTACAGAGACCAGTGAGCCAGTGCCTGGAACACCATCACACAGTAGAGATCGTCACCTCCACTGCCCTCACTGTCCTCGCGCATTCACTCATCGCATGGGCAATTTCGGTCACATGCGCATCCATGACAGCGGAATACACCACAATGCCGACAACACCGATACACCATGCACACTCTTCGCTCCTGCCATTCTTAGCGCCCCTGACACCCCACTACCACGAATGACATCCCCCCAGCCTCTACCGATTTCTCCTGCCCACACTGCGCCCGCACCTTCAACTCACGCATCAGCCTGGTCGTTCACCTGCGAATTCATCGCACGGAGGCTGGTGAACTAGTGCCTGGGGCTCCGACATACAGTCGATGTGCCCGCCTTCACTGCCCTCACTGCTTCCGCACATTTACACACCGCATGGGCCTATTAGGACACATGCGCCTCCACGACAAACCTCCAGTAAACCACCGGAGGCTTAGCTACATCAGCGAACACTACCTACACCAATACATCGACAACACCCTCACAATCACCATTTACAAGAGTATATCTCGGTTTCCTAGAAACCGTGGCTGGGAAGTCTGACAATCTGACGCTTCCACCAGACCACGCCGTCGGCTCAGTGTTTGTGCTGTGTGTGTCGAGTGGCTGACCAGTGGACTGGGAGTCAGACGGTGATGGCTGCTCCATATCCTTTTTGAGTTTGCGAATCCTGGTGTGTGCGTTATGGCGGCCAGGTCGTGCTGTGGCGCGCGAAGACGGGTACGCCGATCCGTCAGCCAATGCGCCCACTCCCACATCAGGCAACTGACCGGCTCGGACAGTGGTCTGATTGCGGGGGTGGGGGAGAGTGTGAGGCCGAGAGCTCAGCGCATCTTCCTAACTATAAACAATCTGATGCGCTTGAATCTATCACAGTGCGCTAAAAGCCGTGGCTTGGAAGGTTTCCAACTGACGGGATAACTCGGACCACGTGGTCAGCCCAATGCGTGTTTTGTGTGGAGTGGCTGACTGGCAGATTGAGAGTCAGGTTGCAATGGCTCCTTCTTAATGTGGTCTTTATGGCACTCCCACTCTTTGGGATCCGAGCCAGATGTGGTGGTACGCCCAGGGGCGGCTCCGGCCGCACCAGCCACCTGCACCCTCTCCCATCTCCGGTCTTCTTGACTGTGTCATGAGACCGGGCTCAGGTGGGGGAGGAGAAGAGAGTGCGGTAACGTTAATCGCCGCGGTTGGAAGGTTGCCAACTGACAATTACACTCAGACCTCGCAGTTAGTCCAATGTGTGTTGTGTGGAGTGGCTGACTGGTGGTCTGAGAGTCAGGCTGCGATGGCTCCTTCTTAACGTGACCTCTGGCTATCTCACACATGTGAGATGTAAGCCGTTCAACCCCCTGTTCTGTGAAATCCTGGTGCTTGTGTTTGCGGGGGCCAGGTCGTGTACGTAGTACACGTAGACGAGAATCACCAGCAGCTGCGCCAGCTTCCGCATCAGACAACTGACCGGCTCGGACAGTGGTCTAATTGTGGGGTTGGGGAGAGAGTGAGGTCGAGAGTTCAGCGTATTTTCCTCACTATAAACAATCTGACGCGCTTGAAACTATCACGGTGCGCTAAAAGCCGTGGCTTGGAAGGTTGCCAACTGACGGGATAACTCGGACCACGTGGTCAGCCCAATGTGTGTTTTGTGTGGAGTGGCTGACTGGCGGACTGAGAATCAGGTTGCAATGGATGCTTCTTAATGTGGCCTTTATGGCACTCCCACTCCGTGGGATCCGAACCAGGTGTGGTGGCACACCCAGGGGCCGCACCAGCCGCGCCAGCCACATGCGTCCTCTACCACCTCCGGTCTTCTTGACTCTGTTTTGACACCGGGCTCAGGTGGGGGAGAAGGAGAGAGTGCGGTAGCTGCAGCGCAAGGCTACTATCACTTAAAACTAATTCACGCGCAAGTCACCGTCCCTGCACCACCTGGTGTGGAGCATACGGTGGATCTCGTCGAAATTGACGGTCGAACTGCCATGTATGTCTCCGGTCTTCTTGACTCTGTCTTGACACCGGGTTCATGTGAGGCAGGAGGAGAGAGTGCGGTAGCTGCAGCGCAAGACTACTTTCACTTAAAACTAATTCACGCGCAAGTCACCGTCCCTGCCCCACCCTTCCATGGAGCATACGGTGGACATCGTCGAAATCGACGGTCGAACTATCGTGTGTGTATGTATGCATATATGCATGTTCCAAATATGGTACTGCAGTTTGTTGTTCCAAAACATGCTGCAATAATTGTTTATCTGGAAAAGTACTAATGCAGTTTACCTTCGGGACTTCTTTTTGTGCTGACTTTGAAGGTTCTTTTGGAACTTCCTTCTGCGGAACCTTGGCAGGAATAAGAACCGGCTTGCTGACCTTTACACCCGGTTTTTCGAGGACAACTGTCAGCTTGTAGACCTCACCAGTGTCCTCGAACTTGCAGTCCTGGAGCTGTAAGAAAAAGGGAAGCAGCAGTTTTATGATCGGGGGAGGATGCTCCTCCGACCTTCGATAGAAGATAGAGGGACTTTAGCCCTTCTATCTACTGCGCTTTCACCAAAGGACGGTTTTAGGACCCTTGCTCTTCAGTTTGTATGGTAATGACGGCCTTTAGAAAGTGTATTGGATTAAGACCATGTTTGCCGATGATTTTACGCTCCGACCAGTCTTTAAAGGCCTGAATATTCGGAACTGCTTTCAACATAATCTGCACGGACCGCAAACGTGCTCCAAGAGGTAACTGCTGGACTTAAAAGTGTATAAGTGTGCCGCCCTCCACGTGCGTCAAACTAACTACCATCTAATCGACAGCACGGGGGTATATTACCTGAAAGACATAAAAATTCTCATAGAATCTTCGTGGAAGGTTCTCAGCCTATTGATGCAGAGCAATCTGGAACCATCATTACATGCGTTCTCAAAATGGTGTTTGCTGTTCTCAAAAACGACGGGTTCGATATAGTAATCAGCACACAGGCATGGCAACTGTGGTTCGCAAATGAAAAAAAATATTTCTCCAAAAAGTGCATTGTCATGCAACCAATTAAGTAAGAGGTCAAATAATCTTTCTCAATCAATCCTGGGGGGCGATGACCCTACAGCTCTGTAAGACACGCTTGGAGAATCGTATGCGTCCATTATTTTTTCTCGAGAGACTGAACCCGAACTAACTACCGATAGTTTATTTTAGGAAACGCAGGGCTACTTACATTTTGTAAGTAGGCTTTAAATAGAGACACCTTTTCAGAACGCATACGTGTTCCGTCCTGTAATGAAGACTGATCGGCGCATGTGACTGCATTATCCCGATCCCAGGCGGCTGACCTGAACCCATAGTTGCTCACTTGGGGCTAAGATCTTAGCTGCACCCGCAAGAATTTTGAAACACATTTTCAATTATGAAGGATGAGTTAAATGGGGCTGCAATAATGATTATTTGGTGGCTTTAGAATGCTCTTATTTTTGGCCATCTGCAGAATACCACACTTGGTAAGAACTAACTACTTATGCAACATAAATTTTTAAAATTGAACTTCTATTCCCTTAGAAACAAAAATTTACGGTATGGAAAAAATGCCCAAAATATCGTTTACTACATTAATTTTGTAGAAAATCACCTCTTATCTACATTTTATACTCGAGAAAAGGGTATATTTAGGTAAAGGATTTTCAAATTCCCGAATTTTAGTTTGTGGTTGCGTTTAGTCTACAAGCTGTATGTTTTGCCTATAAGGAAAATCACACAGTCCTCCATGAACTTAAGAAGAAAGCACGCAGTGCTCATAAAGAGTTAGGACTTATGTGGACTATGTTATATAGTTATCGAGGAACATCAATAAAAGTACAAATACGATGCTATTGGGATGAACAATGCAAGGTCTAAGATAACATCCAAGCATTAAAACTTCTTTTAAAACCTAAAGATGCCCTTTCTTTCAGTATAAAATTTGAAGACGACGTGACGAAGACGACGGACGAAAATCGGCAGCCTCGGTGGGCTTCGAACCCACACCAGCCATGGAAAGGCTTAAGTACAGCAACGCTCTAGCCAACTGAGCAACGAGGCCCCAACAGGATCACTGAATATATATATATATATATATATATATATATGAGAATAAAAGGCGATCTCAGGGACTATAGGTGTATTGTCCTGACGTTTCAAAAGCATACAAGCTTCCATCGTCGGAGGTGAGTATCGTACCACGTCTCACAGTATTTATAGGGGGTGATAGCCATTTTTGTAACACAGCGTTGATTGGACGGGTTTACCTTAACAGTGTACACGATAGGAGGACGGGGTGGGGGAGTCCTTCTTTGGCTTTGGCGTTTTTGCCGGCATACACATAGGAAATTGCTGTCAGTCGACATGTCTCTGGTTGAGGGGGGCGGCCATTGTCTGGGTCCGCATTGACCTCAATTGGCACCCTGGGTCGATAGTCATGTTTGTGTCCTCCTCGTCTATCGGGGTAGTAATTGATGCGGCGGTAATCATGACTGCGCCTTCGTCGGCCCCGAATTGTGGCGTGGTTAGGTGAATATCCGTCCTAGGTTCTCCCGCGGTGGAATTCACGTTTGGCCTAATGCCGTTTTTGCTCTTACGTTCGATGAGCTGCGCCCGGAGGGCCTGGTAGGCTGCCGAAGGGCGACACAACGGTTGATAGACGTAAGCTCCGTGTGCCAGGCTTCGATTGTTTCCCTGGTTACGCGGTCATTTCCTCGACCCAGGATTTCGGCGTTTTGGAAGGCGAACGTCTGCCCAGAGTTCGCACAGTGTGCCACCACCAGGGACAATGGGTCAATTCTCCTCACTGCCCGCACGTGTTCAGTAACACGGGTCTGCAACCGCTTCCCTGTCTCTCCGATGTAGTTAACTTCAAAGGAGTCACATTGGATCCGGTAGATGATGTTTGACGTCTCACCTCGTGGAAGGGGGGTTTTCGGTCTCATAACTAGATTCCGAATGGTTGAATCCGGTCGATGGGCAATTCCGATCCCCAGCGGTCTGAGGAGGCGGGAAACTGCCTCAGAGACGCCGTCAATGTATGGCAGTGCACGCCAGACTTTTGGCTGTTCTGTTACCAGATTTTGTCTTGGTTTGGCCAGCCTGCTGCGCTCAATGAAGTTACGAGGGTATCCGTTGGCCACGAAAAAGGCACTGGATGTAGCGGAGTTCTGCCCTTTTGTGGTCCGACTCACTGCAATGTGTTTCTGCCCTTCTATAGAGAGTTCGCACACAGCTGCGTTTGTGGCACAACGGGTGCTTACTGTGGTAACTTAGGATTTGGCGTGTGTTGGTTGCCTTCCGATAAACCGTAAGTTTTCGATGGACAAGAACATCCAGGAATGGCAGTTGGTTGTTAATTTCGGCCTCCATTGTGAATTGGATGTCCGGGAAGATGGAATTCAGGATATTATGGAATTCTTCGATCATTTCTCGTTTGATGATGACGAAGGTATCGTCGACGTATCGAGTCCAAAACGTTGGCCTGTAGTTTGCGAAAACCAGAGTCTCAAGCTTTTGGGAGAACTGCCTCAGCGATGAAGCCCGAGAGCGGCGATCCCATTGGTGTCCCTCTGATCTGCTCGTACATGGTCCCCTCGAAGGTGAAGTACGTCTTCAGACAGAATTTTTAAGAGTTGGACAAGATGTCCCCACTTCACCGACTCGCCTGCATCATCGTACTGCTTCTCAAAGCAATTCGCTTCCCGTTTTGACTGCTAAGTCCTGCGGGATTGAAGTGAAGAGGTGACATCAAATGACACCATGACCTCGTCTCTGCGGTGAGTCGCATCCCCTGAGCCGTTCCAGGAACTGAGAAGCCGAAGTGACCGTTGTGGCTGCGCCCGAGGTTAGAGACTTCAGGTGTCAGAACAACCATTTAACCAGATTGAATGTTGGTGCACCACGCAATGACACGGGTGACGGAGGGGAATATCGGCCTTGTGTACTTTTTGGTAATCCGTAGAACCTTGCTGCGGCCGCATCTGATGGTTTTTATTGCCAGTCTTACCGACTTACTTATTACTTTGTTTGTCTGCATATCGGCAAGCGTTTTTGTCTAGCTGCATCATCAGCTTCTTCATCGGTTCACCATCGCATCGAAGATATGCCTGTCGGTCTTCCAGCAGGTTGTTGGACTTTTGAATATAGTCGGTCTTATCCAAGACGACTGTAGAACGTCGTTTGTCCGCTGGCAGTATGACAATATTCGAGTCAGCTCTCAGACTCTTGACAGCATCCTGCTCCACTCTGGTAATAAATGCGCGTGGTTTATGCGCCATTACCAAGGCGGTTACCTGTTGCCGAACAAGGTGTTTTGTTTCATCGGATTCCCAGGTTTGTTTGAGAATTGATTCGACTGTGGCAACATATATATATATATATATATATATATGATATATATATATATATATATATATATATATATATATATATATATATATATATATATATCTATATATATATATATATACAGAAGTGGAACCGACAAAGACAAGGAAGACCGAAATGGCCATTTCTGGCTTATTAGCCCTCATCAGCCAGTCATACCCAATCCCAAGTGCAAAAACAAAAACAACGAGCCCGTGGCTCAATGGTGAGAAACGTTCGACTCAATTACCAAAGGTCGCGGGTTCCAAATCCCATGTTTTCCACACTTCGGTTGGGTATGACTGGCCAAATGATAGGCCAATAAGCCATGGCCATCCGTCCCTGTCTCTGTCGGTTCCACTCACCTACATGGTCGCTATGCGACCGCCTGCGAGGGCGCTTATGTGAGCTCCAGGGCAAAACGGAACATGCATGTTCCTTAAGCAGATCGGTGAGCTACACACTATCATCATATTCCCGATCGCAACCGACAAAACAGCGAGCCCATGGCTCAATGGTAGAGCATTCGACTCAGTTACCAAAGGTTGCGGGTTGATATTCCGAGGTGTTCCGCACTTGGGATTGGGTATGACTGGCTGATGACGGCTAATAAGCCAGAAATGGCCATTCCGGTCTCCCTTGTCTTTGTCGGTTCCACTTCATCATATGCTAAACGTCGCTATGCGATCGCCTGCCAGGGCTCTTATGTGAGCTCCAGGGCAAAACGGATCAAACTTGTTTCTTAAGCAGATCGGTGAGCCACACACTATCATCACATTCCCGATCGCAACCGAAAAAATAACGAGGCCGTGGCTCAATGGTAGAGCATTCGACTCAATTACCAAAGGTCGCAGGTTCGAATCCAAGGTGTTCCGCACTTGGGATTGGGTATGACTGGCTGATGACGGCTACTAAGACAGAAATGGTCATTCCGGTCTCCCTTGTCTTTGTACAATTCCACTTCATCATATGCTACATGTCGCTATGCGACCACATTCGAGGGCTCTAAAGTGAGCTCCAGGGCAAAACGGAACATACATGTTCCTTAAGCAGACCGGTGAGCCACACACTATCATCATATTCCAGATCGCAACCGACAAACTAACGAGCCCGTGACACAATGGTAGAGCGTTCGACTCTATTAACAAAGGTCACTGATTCGAATCCCAGGTTTACCGCACTTGGATTGGGCATGACTGGCTGATGACGGCTAATAAGCCAGAAATGGTTGACTTTCCTGGTCTCCCTTGTCTTTGTCGGTTCCACTTCATCATATGCTACACGTCGCTATGCGACCGCCTGCGAGGGCTCTAATGTGAGCTCCAGGGCAAAACGGAACATACATGTTCCTTAAGTCGATCGGTGAGCTACACAATATCATATATATATATATATATATGATGGAATGGAACCGACAAAGACAAGGGAGACCGGAATGGCCATTTCTGGCTTATTAGCCGTCATCAGCCAGTCATACCCAATCCCAAGTGTGGCACACATGGGATTCGAACCCCTGACCTTTCGGTACATTTGAGTCGAACGCTCTACCATTGAGCCACGGGCTCGTTGTTTTGTCGGTTGTGATCGGGAATATGATGAAAGTGTAACACCGGTCTGCTTAAGGAACATGTATGTTCCGTTGTGCCCTGGAGCTCAGACTGTGAGCCCTCGCAGGCGGTCGCATAGCGACGTGTAGCATATGATGTGAACCATAAAGGGGAGACCGGAATGACCATTCTGTCCTTGGTAGTCATGCAATCCCAAGTGCGGAACAACGACCTTTGATGAGTCGAATGCTCTACTATTGAGCCACGGCCTCGTTATTTTTTCAGTTTGCGGTGGCTCTCGATCTCTTAAGAAACAGAAGTTTGTTTGCTACAGACTCTGTAAAACCTGGCAAAGGCTTGATCGCATAACTGACGTTAACGACTCGGCTCTGGAGGGCAGAGCCATTTCACAACGGTAACCGTATCGACGGTCGCGCGGTACGGTTGGAACATGAATTCTCAAAACGCGGCGCGCGACGGATCGTTATGCGGTAGGTGCATGGGCTCGCTGTTTGTCGGTTGCGATCGGGAATATGATGATGATTGGTAGCCTTCACCGATCTTAAATGCGTATTCCGTTTTGCCCTGGAGCTCACGCCAGCGCCTCGCAGGCGGTCGCATATAGCGACCTGCCAGCGCTATGATGAGAACCGAACAGGGAGACCGGCATGGCCATTTTGGCTTATTGGCGCATCACCAGCCGTACCCAATCCGAAGTGTGGAAAACATGGGTTTACGACCTTTGGTAGTGGGTCGAGCAACTCTACCATTGAACCACGGAGCTCGTTGTTTTTTGCA
>WEDG01006821.1:0-25857 GCA_017591395.1 Schistocephalus solidus | reverse complement strand
AAGCAATCATCCAGCCAAAGTTCATCAGTGCCTCACCACCTGTCATTCTCTGTCGCTTCCAATTGGTTTTTTTCAAACAGGAATAGTTGCACACCGATCTAATGGCTTTTGAAGAACACGAGCTCCGTATAGGTGAAAAAGTTAAAGAAAAGGAGTCCGATTACCAGGCCGAAATCAGAAAAGTTATAAATGCAGAGAGGTAACACGTCAGAGAATAAGGAGAGATTGATACAGTCTGTTTCGTTCTTATTCTGCCTTTCATTCAGCCAATCGCATACCCTGAGCTGCCAGCTGGGACTGGAAACAAAAACATACCCTCAGAGTACTGGCGCAGACAGTCCACCCACTGTGTCTAACGCAGATGGATCATAAGCACATCATCCAGCGGAGTTCATCAGTGCCTCACAACCTGTCATGCTCTGTCGCTACAGATCGGTTATTTTATCAAAAATAAATAGGCACACCGATCTTGTGGCTTCCCGAAGCAAACCAGGTCCGTTGCAGTGGCAAAAATCCCGAACAGGCTCACAATTACCAGGCTGAAGTCGGCCAGGTTATAATTGCATAGAGGAGACACGACAGGAAATATGGGAAGATTAATACAGTCTTTTTCAGGCTTCTTCTACCTTCATTCAGCCAATCATAACCCTGACTAATAGCTCGGACAGGAAACACAAACATGCGCACGAGTACGGCGCAGACTTTCCACACACTGGGTATAGCAGACGGGTCATAAGCACTTCATCAAAAAGATTTTTTCATCAGAGCCTCATCACCCGTCATTTTCTGTAGATTTAGATTGGGTATCATTATCAAACCGTAATAGCCACTCGATGATCTCCCGAAGCAAACAAGCTCTGAGTGGGAGGCAAAGGTCACGAACAGGCAACCAGTTACCAGGCGGAAGTCGGACAAGTTATAATTGCAGAGAGGAGACACGACAGATAATATGGGTAGATTGATACAGTCTGTGTCGGGCTTCGTCTGCCTTCATTCAGCCAATCATAAACCTGACTACCAGCTCGGACTGGAAACAAAACATGCCCTCGAGTACGGCGCAGGCAGTCCACCCACTGTGTCTAGCAGATGGATCATAAGCACATCATCCAGCCAACGTTCATCAGTGCCTCACCACATGTCATTCTCTGTCGCTTCCGATCGGGTTTTTTTCAAACAGGAATAGTTGCACACCGATCTAATGCCTTTGAAGAACACGAGCTCCGTATGGTTGACAAAGTTAAACAAAAGGAGTCCGATAACCAGGACGAAATCGGACAGGTTATTATTGCAGAGAGGAGACACGTCAGAGAATAAGGAGAGATTGATACAGTCTGTTTCGTTCTTATTCTGCCTTCATTCAGCCAATCATAACCCTGACTACCAGCTGGGACTGGAAACAAAAACATACACTCGAGTACGGCGCAGAGAGTCCATCCACTGGATCTAAACAATGAATCATAGTACTTCATCGAACCGGAGTTCATCAGTGCCTCACAACCTGTCATGCTCTGTCGCTACAGATCGGTTATTTTATCAAAAATAAATAGGCGCACACCGATCTTGTGGCTTCCCGAACCAAACCAGGTCTGTTGCAGTGGCAAAGATCCCGAACAGGCACACAATTACCAGGATGAAGTCGGCCAGGTTATAATTGCATAGAGGAGACACGACAGGGAATATAGGTAGATTGATACAGTATTTTTCAGGCTTCTTCTGCCTTCATTCAGGCAATCATAACCCTGACTACCAGCTCGGACTGGAAACACAAACATCCGCATGAGTACGGCGCAGACATTTCACGCACTGGGTCAAGCAGACGGGTCTTAAGCATTTCATCAAACATAATTTCATCAGTGCCTCACCACCTATCATTTTCTGTAGATTTAGATTGGGTATCTATTCAAACCGTAATAGCCACTCGATGATCTCCCGAAGCAAACAAGCTCCGTATGGGAGGCAAAGGTCACGAACAGGCAACCAGTTACCAGGCCGAAGTCGGACAAGTTATAATTGCAGAGAGGAGACACGTCAGAGAATAAGGAGAGTTTGATAGTGCGTTTCTGTTCTTATTCTGCCTTTATTTAGCCAATCATAACCCCTGACTACCAGCTCGGACTGGAAACAAAACATGCCCCTCGAGTACGGCGCAGGCAGTCCACCCACTGTGTCTAGCAGATGGATCATAAGCACATCATCCAGCCAAAGTTCATCAGTGCCTCACCACCTGTCATGCTCTGTCGCTACAGATTGGTTATTTTATCAAAAATAAAAATAGGCGCACACTGATCTTGTGGCTTCCCAATGCACTCCAGGTCCGTTGCAGTGGCAAAAGATCCCGAACAGGCACACACAATTACCAGGCTGAAGTCGGCCAGGTTATAATTGCATAGAGGAGACACGACAGAGAATAAGGAGAGATTGATACAGTCTGTTTCGTTCTTATTCTGCCTTTATTTAGCCAATCATAACCCTGACTACCAGCTCGGGACTGGAAACAAAAACATACACCTCGAGTACGGCGCAGAGAGTCCATCCACTGGATCTAAACAATGAATCATAGTACTTCATCGAACCGGAGTTCATCAGTGCCTCACAACCTGTCATGCTCTGTCGCTACAGATCGGTTATTTTTATCAAAAAAATAAATAGGCGCACACCGATCTTGTGGCTTCCCGAACCAAACCAGGTCTGTTGCAGTGGCAAAGATCCCGAACAGGCACACAATTACCAGGACGAAGTCGGCCAGGTTATAATTGCATAGAGGAGACACGACAGGGAATATAGGTAGATTGATACAGTATTTTTCAGGCTTCTTCTGCCTTCATTCAGGCAATCATAACCCTGACTACCAGCTCGGACTGGAAACACAAACATCCGCATGAGTACGGCGCAGACATTTCACGCACTGGGTCAAGCAGACGGGTCTTAAGCATTTCATCAAACATAATTTTCATCAGCGCCTCACCACCTATCATTTTCTGTAGATTTAGATTGGGTATCTATTCAAACCGTAATAGCCACTCGATGATCTCCCCGAAGCAAACAAGCTCCGTATGGGAGGCAAAGGTCACGAACAGGCAACCAGTTACCAGGCCGAAGTCGGACAAGTTATAATTGCAGAGAGGAGACACGTCAGAGTATAAGGAGAGTTTGATAGTGCGTTTCGTTCTTATTCTGCCTTTATTCAGCCAATCATAACCCTGACTACCAGCTGGGACTGGAAACAAAAACAGGCCACTCGAGTACGGCGCAGGCAGTCCATCCACTGGGTCTAAACAATGGATCATAAGTACTTCATCGAACCGGAGTTCATCAGTACCTCACAACCCTGTCATGCTCTGTCGCTACAGATCGGTTATTTTATCAAAAATAAATAGGCACACCGATCTTGTGGCTTCTCGAACCAAACCAGGTCTGTTGCGGTGGCAAAGATCCCGAACAGGCACACAATTACCAGGCTGAAGTCGGCCAGGTTATAATTGCATAGAGGAGACACGACAGGGAATATAGGGTAGATTGATACAGTCTTTTTCAGGCTTCTTCTGCCTTCATTCAGCCAATCATAACCCTGACTACCAGCTCGGACTGGAAAACACAAACATCCGCATGAGTACGGCGCAGACATTTCGCACTGGGTCAAAACAGACGGGTCTTAAGCATTTCATCAAACATAATTTCATCGAGGCTCTCACCACCTATCATTTTCTGTAGATTTTAGATTGGGTATCTATTCAAACCGTAATAGCCACTCGATGATCTCCCAGAAGCAAACAAAAGCTCCGTATGGGAGGCAAAGGTCACGAACAGGCAACCAGTTACCAGGCCGAAGTCGGACAAGTTATAATTGCAGAGAGGAGACACGTCAGAGTATAAGGAGAGTTTGATAGTGCGTTTCGTTCTTATTCTGCCTTTATTTAGCCAATCATAACCTGACTACCAGCTGGGACTGGAAACAAAAACATACCACTCGAGTACGGCGCAGAGTCCATCCACTGGATCACAAACAATGAATCATAGTACTTCATCGAACCGGAGTTCATCAGTGCCTCACAACCTGTCATGCTCTGTCGCTACAGATCGGTTATTTTATCAAAAATAAATAGGCGCACACCGATCTTGTGGCTTCCCGAAACAAACCAGGTCTGTTGCAGTGGCAAAAGATCCCGAACAGGCACACAATTACCAGGCTGAAGTCGGCCAGGTTATAATTGCATAGAGGAGACACGACAGGGAATATGGGTAGATTGATACAGTATTTTCAGGCTTCTTCTGCCTTCATTCAGGCAATCATAACCCTGACTACCAGCTCGGACTGGAAACACAAAACATCCGCATGAGTACGGCGCAGACATTTCACGCACTGGGTCAAGCAGACGGGTCTTAAGCATTTCATCAAACATAATTTCATCAGCGCCTCACTACCTATCATTTTCTGTAGATTTAGATTGGGTATCTATTCAAACCGTAATAGCCACTCGATGATCTCCCGAAGCAAACAAGCTCCGTATGGGAGGCAAAGGTCACGAACAGGCAACCAGTTACCAGGCCGAAGTCGGACAAGTTATAATTGCAGAGAGGAGACACGTCAGAGTATAAGGAGAGTTTGATAGTGCGTTTCGTTCTTATTCTGCCTTTATTTAGCCAATCATAACCCTGACTACCAGCTCGGACTGGAAACAAAACATGCCCTCGAGTACGGCGCAGGCAGTCCACCCACTGTGTCTAGCAGATGGATCATAAGCACATCATCCAGCCAAAGTTCATCAGTGCCTCACCACCTGTCATGCTCTGTCGCTACAGATTGGTTATTTTATCAAAAAATAAAAATAGGCGCACACTGATCTTGTGGCTTCCCAATGCACTCCAGGTCCGTTGCAGTGGCAAAAATCCCGAACAGGCACACAATTACCAGGCTGAAGTCGGCCAGGTTATAATTGCATAGAGGAGACACGACAGAGAATAAGGAGAGATTGATACAGTCTGTTTCGTTCTTATTCTGCCTTTATTCAGCCAATCATAACCCTGACTACCAGCTGGGACTGGAAACAAAAACATACACTCGAGTACGGCGCAGAGAGTCCATCCACTGGATCTAAACAATGAATCATAGTACTTCATCGAACCGGAGTTCATCAGTGCCTCACAACCTGTCATGCTCTGTCGCTACAGATCGGTTATTTTATCAAAAATATAAATAGGCGCACACCGATCTTGTGGCTTCCCGAACCAAACCAGGTCTGTTGCAGTGGCAAAGATCCCGAACAGGCACACAATTACCAGGCTGAAGTCGGCCAGGTTATAATTGCATAGAGGAGACACGACAGGGAATATGGGTAGATTGATACAGTATTTTTCAGGCTTCTTCTGCCTTCATTCAGGCAATCATAACCCTGACTACCAGCTCGGACTGGAAACACAAACATCCGCATGAGTACGGCGCAGACATTTCACGCACTGGGTCAAGCAGACGGGTCTTAAGCATTTCATCAAACATAATTTCATCAGCGCCTCACTACCTATCATTTTCTGTAGATTTAGATTGGGTATCTATTCAAACCGTAATAGCCACTCGATGATCTCCCGAAGCAAACAAGCTCCGTATGGGAGGCAAAGGTCACGAACAGGCAACCAGTTACCAGGCCGAAGTCGGACAAGTTATAATTGCAGAGAGGAGACACGTCAGAGTATAAGGAGAGTTTGATAGTGCGTTTCGTTCTTATTCTGCCTTTATTTAGCCAATCATAACCCTGACTACCAGCTGGGACTGGAAACAAAAACATACACTCGAGTACGGCGCAGAGAGTCCATCCACTGGATCTAAACAATGAATCATAGTACTTCATCGAACCGGAGTTCATCAGTGCCTCACAACCTGTCATGCTCTGTCGCTACAGATCGGTTATTTTATCAAAAATAAATAGGCGCACACCGATCTTGTGGCTTCCCGAACCAAACCAGGTCTGTTGCAGTGGCAAAGATCCCGAACAGGCACACAATTACCAGGATGAAGTCGGCCAGGTTATAATTGCATAGAGGAGACACGACAGGGAATATAGGTAGATTGATACAGTATTTTTCAGGCTTCTTCTGCCTTCATTCAGGCAATCATAACCCTGACTACCAGCTCGGACTGGAAACACAAACATCCGCATGAGTACGGCGCAGACATTTCACGCACTGGGTCAAGCAGACGGGTCTTAAGCATTTCATCAAACATAATTTCATCAGCGCCTCACTACCTATCATTTTCTGTAGATTTAGATTGGGTATCTATTCAAACCGTAATAGCCACTCGATGATCTCCCGAAGCAAACAAGCTCCGTATGGGAGGCAAAGGTCACGAACAGGCAACCAGTTACCAGGCCGAAGTCGGACAAGTTATAATTGCAGAGAGGAGACACGTCAGAATATAAGGAGAGTTTGATAGTGCGTTTCGTTCTTATTCTGCCTTTATTTAGCCAATCATAACCCTGACTACCAGCTCGGACTGGAAACAAAACATGCCCTCGAGTACGGCGCAGGCAGTCCACCCACTGTGTCTAGCAGATGGATCATAAGCACATCATCCAGCCAAAGTTCATCAGTGCCTCACCACCTGTCATGCTCTGTCGCTACAGATTGGTTATTTTATCAAAAATAAAAATAGGCGCACACTGATCTTGTGGCTTCCCAATGCACTCCAGGTCCGTTGCAGTGGCAAAAATCCCGAACAGGCACACAATTACCAGGCTGAAGTCGGCCAGGTTATAATTGCATAGAGGAGACACGACAGGGAATATAGGTAGATTGATACAGTATTTTTCAGGCTTCTTCTGCCTTCATTCAGGCAATCATAACCCTGACTACCAGCTCGGACTGGAAACACAAACATCCGCATGAGTACGGCGCAGACATTTCACGCACTGGGTCAAGCAGACGGGTCTTAAGCATTTCATCAAACATAATTTCATCAGCGCCTCACTACCTATCATTTTCTGTAGATTTAGATTGGGTATCTATTCAAAACCGTAATAGCCGCACACTCGATCTATGGCTTCCCCGAAGCAAACAAGCTCCGTATGGGAGGCAAAGGTCACGAACAGGCAACCAGTTACCAGGCCGAAGTCGGACAAGTTATAATTGCAGAGAGGAGACACGTCAGAGAATATGGAGAGTTTGATACAGTGCTGTTTTCGTTCTTATTCTGCCTTCATTCAGCCAATCATAACCCTGAGCTACCAGCTGGGACTGGAAACAAAAACATACACTCGAGTACGGCGCAGACAGTCCATCCACTGGATCTAAACAATGAATCATAGCACTTCATCGAACCGGAGTTCATCAGTGCCTCACAACCTGTCATGCTCTGTCGCTACAGATCGGTTATTTTTTATCAAAAATAAATAGGCGCACACCGATCTTGTGGCTTCCCGAAACCAAACCAGGTCTGTTGCAGTGGCAAAGATCCCGAACAGGCACACAATTACCAGGCTGAAGTCGGCCAGGGTTATAATTGCATAGAGGAGACACGACAGGGAATATAGGGTAGATTGATACAGTATTTTTCAGGCTTCTTCTGCCTTCATTCAGGCAATCATAACCCTGACTACCAGCTCGGACTGGAAACACAAACATCCGCATGAGTACGGCGCAGACATTTCACGCACTGGGTCAAGCAGACGGGTCATAAGCACTTCATCAAACAGAATTTCATCAGCGCCTCACCACCTGTCATTTTCTGTAGATTTAGATTGGGTATCTATTCAAACCGTAATAGTTGCCACTCGATCTAATGGCTTTCCCGAAGCAAAACAAGCTCCGTATGGGAGGCAAAGGTCACGAACAGGCAACCAGTTACCAGGCCGAAGTCGGACAAGTTATAATTGCAGAGAGGAGACACGTCAGAGAATAGGGAGAGATTGATACAGTCTGTTTCGTTCTTATTCTGCCTTCATTCAGCCAATGATAACCCTGACTACCAGCTCGGACTGGAAACAAAAACATGCACTCGAGTACGGCGCAGACAGTCCACCCACTGTGTCTAGCAGATGGATCATAAGCACTTCATCGAACCGGAAGTTCATCAGTGCCTCACAACCTGTCATGCTCTGTCGCTACAGATCGGGTTATTTTATCAAAAAATAAAATAGGCGCACACCGATCTTGTGGCTTCTCGAAGCAAACCAGGTCCGTTGCAGTGGCAAAGATCCCGAACAGGCACACAATTACCAGGCTGAAGTCGGCCAGGTTATAATTGCATAGAGGAGACACGACAGGGAATATGGGTAGATTGATACAGTATTTTTCAGGCTTCTTCTGCCTTCATTCAGGCAATCATAACCCTGACTAACCAGCTCGGACTGGAAACACAAACATCCGCATGAGTACGGCGCAGACATCCCCACGCACTGGGTCAAGCAGACGGGTCATAAGCACTTCATCAAACAGAATTTCATCAGCGCCTCACCACCTGTCATTTTCTGTAGCTTTAGATTGGGTATCTATTCAAACCGTAATAGCCGCTCGAAGATCTCCCGAAGCAAACAAGCTCCGTATGGGAGTCAAAGGTCACGAACAGGCAAACAGTTACCTGGCCGAAGTCGGACAAGTTGTAATTGCAGAGAGGAGACACGTCAGAGAATAAGGAGAGATTTGATAGTCTGTTTCGTTCTTATTCTGCCTTTATTCAGCCAATCATAACCCTGACTACCAGCTGGGACTGGAAACAAAAACATGCCCTCGAGTACGGCGCAGGCAGTCCACCCACTGTGTCTAGCAGATGGATCATAAGCACATCATCCAGCCAAAGTTCATCAGTGCCTCACCACCTGTCATTCTCTGTCGCTTCCGATCGGGTTTTTTTCAAACAGGAATAGTTGCACACCGATCTTATGGCTTTGAAGAACACGAGCTCCGTATGGGTGACAAAAGTTAAAGAAAAGGAGTCCGATTACCAGGCCGAAATCAGAAAAGTTATAAATGCAGAGGAGACACGTCAGAGAATAAGGAGAGATTGATACAGTCTGTTTCGTTCTTATTCTGCCTTTATTCAGCCAATCATAACCCTGACTACCAGCTGGGACTGGAAACAAAAACATACCCTGAAGTACTGCGCAGACAGTCCATCCACTGGGTCTAACCAATGGGTCATTAGCACTTCATCGAACCGGAGTTCATCAGTGCCTCACAACCTGTCATGCTCTGTCGCTACAGATCGGTTATTTTATCAAAAATAAATAGGCGCACACCGATCTTGTGGCTTCCCGAAGCAAACCAGGTCTGTTGCAGTGGCAAAGATCCCGAACAGGCACACAATTACCAGGCAGAAGTCGGCCAGGTTATAATTGCATAAAGGAGACATGACAGGGAATATGGGTAGATTAATACAGTCTTTTTCCGGCTTCTTCTACCTTCATTCAGCCAATCATAACCCTGACTAATAGCTCGGACAGGAAACACAAACATGCGCACGAGTACGGCGCAGACTGTCCACACACTGGGTATAGCAGACGGGTCATAAGCACTTCATCAAACAGAATTTCATCAGCGCCTCACCACCTGCCATTTTCTGTAGCTTTAGATTGGGTATCTATTCAAACCGTAATAGCCGCTCGAAGATCTCCCGAAGCAAACAAGCTCCGTATGGGAGGCAAAGGTCACGAACAGGCAAACAGTTACCGGCCGAAGTCGGACAAGTTGTAATTGCAGAGAGGAGACACGTCAGAGAATAAGGAGAGATTGATACAGTCTGTTTCGTTCTTATTCTGCCTTTATTCAGCCAATCATAACCCTGACTACCAGCTGGGACTGGAAACAAAAACATGCCCTCGAGTACGGCGCAGGCAGTCCACCCACTGTGTCTAGCAGATGGATCATAAGCACATCATCCAGCCAAAGTTCATCAGTGCCTCACCACCTGTCATTCTCTGTCGCTTTCGATCGGGTTTTTTTCAAACAGGAATAGTTGCACACCGATCTAATGGCTTTGAAGAACACGAGCTCCGTATGGGTGACAAAGTTAAAGAAAAGGAGTCCGATTACCAGGCCGAAGTCGGACAAGTTGTAATTGCAGAGAGGAGACACGTCAGAGAATAAGGGAGAGATTGATACAGTCTGTTTCGTTCTTATTCTGCCTTCATTCAGCCAATCATAACCCTGAGTACCAGCTGGGACTGGAAACAAAAACATACCCTCGAGTACGGCGCAGACAGTCCATCCACTGGGTCTAACCAATGGGTCATTAGCACTTCATCGAACCGGAGTTCATCAGTGCCTCACAACCTGTCATGCTCTGTCGCTACAGATCGGTTATTTTATCAAAAATAAATAGGCGCACACCGATCTTGTGGCTTCCCGAAGCAAACCAGGTCTGTTGCAGTGGCAAAGATCCCGAACAGGCACACAATTACCAGGCTGAAGTCGGCCAGGTTATAATTGCATAGAGGAGACACGACAGGGAATATGGGTAGATTAATACAGTCTTTTTCCGGCTTCTTCTGCCTTCATTCAGCCAATCATAACCCTGACTACCAGCTCGGACTGGAAACACAAACATGCGCACGAGTACGGCGCAGACTGTCCACACACTGGGTCTAGCAGACGGGTCATAAGCACTTCATCAAACAGAATTTCATCAGCGCCTCACCACCTGTCATTTTCTGTAGCTTTAGATTGGGTATCTATTCAAACCGTAATAGCCACTCGATGATCTCCCGAAGCAAACAAGCTCCGTATGGGAGGCAAAGGTCACGAACAGGCAAACAGTTACCAGGCCGAAGTCGGACAAGTTATAATTGCAGAGAGGAGACACGTCAGAGAATAAGGAGAGTTTGATAGTGCTGTTTCGTTCTTATTCTGCCTTTATTCAGCCAATCATAACCCTGACTACCAGCTCGGGACTGGAAACAAAAACATGCCCTCGAGTACGGCGCAGGCAGTCCACCCACTGTGTCTAGCAGATGGATCATAAGCACATCATCCAGCCAAAGTTCATCAGTGCCTCACAACCTGTCATGCTCTGTCGCTACAGATCGGTTATTTTATCAAAAATAAATAGGCGCACACCGATCTTGTGGCTTCCCGAAGCAAACCAGGTCTGTTGCAGTGGCAAAGATCCCAAACAGGCACACAATTACCAGGCTGATGTCGGCCAGGTTATAATTGCATAGAGGAGACATGACAGGGAATATGGGTAGATTAATACAGTCTTTTTCCGGCTTCTTCTACCTTCATTCAGCCAATCATAACCCTGACTAATAGCTCGGACAGGAAACACAAACATGCGCACGAGTACGGCGCAGACTGTCCACACACTGGGTATAGCAGACGGGTCATAAGCACTTCATCAAACAGAATTTCATCAGCGCCTCACCACCTGCCATTTTCTGTAGCTTTAGATTGGGTATCTATTCAAACCGTAATAGCCGCTCGAAGATCTCCCGAAGCAAACAAGCTCCGTATGGGAGGCAAAGGTCACGAACAGGCAAACAGTTACCGGCCGAAGTCGGACAAGTTGTAATTGCAGAGAGGAGACACGTCAGAGAATAAGGAGAGATTGATACAGTCTGTTTCGTTCTTATTCTGCCTTCATTCAGCCAATCATAACCCTGACTACCAGCTGGGACTGGAAACAAAAACATACACTCGAGTACGGTGCAGACAGTCCATCCACTGGGTCTTAACAATGGGTCTTTAGCACTTCATCGAACCGGAGTTCATCAGTGCCTCATCACCTGTCATGCTCTGTCGCTACAGATCGGTTATTTTATCAAAAATAAATAGGCGCACACCGATCTTGTGGCTTCCCGAAGCAAACCAGGTCCGTTGCAGTGGCAAAGATCCCGAACAGGCACACAATTACCAGGCTGAAGTCGGCCAGGTTATAATTGCATAGAGGAGACACGACAGGAAATATGGGTAGATTAATACAGTCTTTTTCAGGCTTCTTCTACCTTCATTCAGCCAATCATAACCCTGACTAATAGCTCGGACAGGAAACACAAACATGCGCACGAGTACGGCGCAGACTGTCCACACACTGGGTATAGCAGACGGGTCATAAGCACTTCATCAAAAAGATTTTTTCATCAGAGCCTCATCACCCGTCATTTTCTGTAGATTTAGATTGGGTATCATTATCAAACCGTAATAGCCACTCGATGATCTCCCGAAGCAAACAAGCTCTGAGTGGGAGGCAAAGGTCACGAACAGGCAACCAGTTACCAGGCCGAAGTCGGACAAGTTATAATTGCAGAGAGGAGACACGACAGATAATATGGGTAGATTGATACAGTCTGTGTTGGGCTTCGTCTGCCTTCATTCAGCCAATCATAACCCTGACTAATAGCTCGGACAGGAAACGCAAACATGCGCACGAGTACGGCGCAGACTGTCCACACACTGGGTATAGCAGACGGGTCATAAGCACTTCATCAAACATAGTTTCATCAGCGCCTCACCACCTGTCATTTTCTGTAGCTTTAGATTGGGTATCTATTCAAACCGTAATAGCCGCTCGAAGATCTCCCGAAGCAAACAAGCTCTGAGTGGGAGGCAAAGGTCACGAACAGACAACCAGTTACCGGCCGAAGTCGGACAAGTTATAATTTCAGAGAGGAGACACGACAGAGAATATGGGTTTATTGATACAGTCTGTGTCGGGCTTCTTCTGCCTTCATACAGGGAATAATAACCCTGACTACCAGCTCGGACTGGAAACACAAACATGCGCACGAGTATGGCTCAGACAGTCCACGCGCTGGGTCAAGCAGACGGGTCATAAGCACTTTATCAAACAGAATTTCATCAGCACCTCACCACCTGTCATTTTCTGAAGCTTTAGATTGGGTATCTATTCAAACCGGAATAGCCGCTCGATGATCTAGTTGCTTCCCGAAGCAAACAAGCTCCGTATTGGAGACAAAGTTAAAGAACAGGAGTCCGATTACCAGGCCGAAGTCGGCCAAGCTATAATTTCAATAAATAGACACGACAGAGAATATGGGTAGATTGATATAATTTGTGTCGAGCTTCTTCTGCCTTCTTTTAGCCAAACATAACCGTGACTTCTAGAGGGGACTGGAAACAAAAACATGCGCTCGAGTACGGCGCAGACAGTCCTACCACTGTGTTTACGAAATGGATCATAAGCACATCATCGAACCGAAGTTTATCAGAGACACACCACCTGTCATTCTCTGTCACTGCCGATCGGGTTTTATTCAAACAGGAATAGGTGCACACCGATCTATTGGCTTCCCGAAGCCAACAA
This sequence comes from Schistocephalus solidus, assembly GCA_017591395.1. Taxonomy (NCBI): domain Eukaryota; kingdom Metazoa; phylum Platyhelminthes; class Cestoda; order Diphyllobothriidea; family Diphyllobothriidae; genus Schistocephalus; species Schistocephalus solidus. The sequence continues at coordinate 12,608 of WEDG01006821.1, read as the reverse complement.
GCTCCGTATGGGTGGCAAAGTTAACGAACAGGAATCCGATTACCGGGACAAAGTCGTCCAAGTTATAATTGCAGAGAGGAGACACGACAGAGAATATTTGAAGATTGATAGAATCAGTTTCGGGCTTATTCTGCCTTCATTCAGACAACATAACCCTGACTACCAGCTGGAACTGGAAACACAAACATGAGCACGAGTACGGTGCAGACAGTCCACCCACCGGGTCCAACAGATGGGACATAAGCACTTCATCGGTCTCGAGTTCAACAGTGCCTCACAGCCTGTCATTCTCTGTCGCAACAGATCGGGTATTATTTTCAAAAATAAAAAGGCGCACACCGATCTTGCGGATTCCCAAAGCAAACAAGGTCCGTTGCAGTGGCAAAGATCCCGCTCAGGAAAATTATTCCCAGGCTGAAGTCGGCAGGTTATTATTCCATAGACGAAACACGACAGAGAATATGGGTAGATTGATACAGTCTGCTTCGGGCTTCTTCTGCCTTCATTCAGGCAAACATAATCCTGAATACCAGCTGGGATGGAAACACAAACATGCACCCGAGTATGGCACAGACAGTCCACACACTGGGTCTAGCAGACGGGTCATTAGCACTTCATCAAACAGAATTTCATCAGCGCCTCATCACCTGTCATTTTCTGTAGCTGCTGGTTGGGTATTTATTCAAAATGGAGTAGGCGCACACTGATCTAATGGCTTCCCGAAGCAAACAAGCTCCGTATGGCAGGCAAAGGTCACGAACAGGCAACCAGTTACCAGGCCGAAGTCGGCCAATTTATAATTGCAGAGAAGAGACACGAGAGAGAATATGGGAAGATTTATACAGTCTGTGTCGGGCTTCTTCTGCCTTCATTCAGCCAATCATAACCCTGACTACCAGCTGGGACTGGAAACAAAAAGATGCACTCGAGTACGGCGCAGACAGTCCTCCCAAAGGGTTAAGGAAATGGATCATAAGCACGTCATCGAACCTAATTTTATCAGAGACAAACCACCTGTCATTCTCTGTCGCTGCCGATCGGGTTTTATTCAAACAGGAATAGGTGCACACCGATCTATTGGCTTCCCGAAGCCAACAAGCTCCGTATGGGTGGCAACGTTTACGAACAGGAATCCGATAACCAGGCCAAAGTCGGCCAAGTTATAATTGCAATAAATAGACACGACAGAGAATATTTGAAGATTGATAGAGTCAGTTTTGGGCTTATTCTGCCTTCATTCAGACAACATAACCCTGACTACCAGCTGGGACTGGAAACAAAAACATGGGCCCGAGTACGGCGCAGACAGTCCACCCACTGGGTCTAACAGATGGGTCATAAGCACTTCATCGATCCGGAGTTCCTCAGTGCCACACAGCCTGTCATTCTCTGTCGCAATAGATCGGGTATTATTTCAAAAAATAAACAGGCGCACACCGATCTTCTGGCTTCCCGAAGCAAATAAGGTCCGTTGAAGTGGCAAAGATCCCGATCAGGCAAATAATTCCCAGGCTGAAGTCGGCAGGTAATTATTCCATAGACCAAACACGACAGAGAATATGGGTAGATTGATACAGTCTGCTTCGGGCTTCTTCTGCCTTCATTCAGGAAATCATAATCCTGAATACCAGCTGGTACTGGAAACGCAAACATGCACCCGAGTATGGCACAGACAGTCCACACACTATGTCTAGCAGACGGGTCATTAGCACTTCATCAAACAGAATTTCATCAGCGCCTCATCACCTGTCATTTTCTGTAGCTGCTGGTTGGGTATTTATTCAAAATGGAGTAGGCGCACACTGATCTAATGGCTTCCCGAAGCAAACAAGCTCCGTATGGCAGGCAAAGGTCACGAACAGGCAACCAGTTACCAGGCCGAAGTCGGCCAATTTATAATTGCAGAGAAGAGACACGACAGAGAATATGGGTAGATTGATATAATCTGTGTCGGGCTTCTTCTGCCTTCATTCAGCCAATCATAACCCTGACTACCAGCTGGGACTGGAAACAAAAACATGCGCTCGAGTACGGCGCAGACAGTCCTCCCACTGGGTTTAGGAAATGGATCATAAGCATATTATCGAACCGAAGTTTATCAGAGACAAACCACCTGTCATTCTCTGTCGCTGCCGATCGGGTTTTATTCAAACAAGAATAGGTGCACACCGATCTATTGGCTTCCCGAAGCAAACAAGCTCCGTATGGGTGGCAAAGTTAATGAACAGGAATCCGATTACCAGGCCAAAGTCGGCCAATTTATAATTTTAATAAATAGACACGACAGAGAATATTGGTAGATTAATAGATTCAGTTTCGGGCTTCTTCTGCCTTCCTTCAGCCAATCATAACCCTGACTACCAGCTGGGACTGGAAACAAAAACACGCGCTCGAGTACGGCGCAGACAGTCCTCCCACTGGGTTTAGGAAATGGATCATAAGCACATCATCGAACCGAAGTTTATCAGAGACACACCACCTGTCATTCTCTGTCGCTGCCGATCGGGTTTTATTCAAACAGGAATAGGGGCCCACCGATATATTGGCTTCCCGAAGCCAAACAAGCTCCGTATGGGTGGCAAAGTTAACGAACAGGAATCCGATTACCGGGACAAAGTCGTCCAAGTTATAATTGCAGAGAGGAGACACGACAGAGAATATTTGAAGATTGATAGAGTCAGTTTCGCGCTTATTCTGCCTTCATTCAGACAACATAACCCTGACTACCAGCTGGAACTGGAAACACAAACATGAGCACGAGTACGGCGCCGACAGTTCACACACTGGCTCTAGCGGACGGGTCATAAGCACTTCACCAAACAGAATTTCATCAGCGCCTCACCACCTGCATTTTCTGTAGCTTAAGATTGGGTATCTATTCAAACCTTAATAGCCGCTCGAAGATCTGCCGAAGCAAACAAGCTCCGTATGGGAGGCAAAGGTCACGAACAGGCAAACAGTTACCAGGCCAAAGTAGGACAAGTTATAATTTCAGAGAGGAGACACGACAGAGAATATGGGTTTATTGATACAGTCTGTGTCGGGCTTCTTCTGCCTTCATTCAGGGAATAATAACCCTGACTATCAGCTCGGACTGGAGAAACAAACATGCGCACGAGTACGGCGCAGACAGTCCACACACTGGGTCTAGCAGACGGGTCATAAGCACTTCATCAAACAGAATTTCATCAGCACCTCACCACCTGCATTTTCTGTAGCTTTAGATTGGGTATCTATTCAAACCGTTATATCCGCTCGATGATCTAGTTGCTTCCCGAAGCAAACAAGCTCCGTATGGGAGACAAAAGTAAAGAACAGGAGTCCGATTACCAGGCCGAAGTCGGCCAATTTATAATTGCAGAGAAGAGACACGACAGAGAATATGGGAAGATTTATACAGTCTGTGTCGGGCTTCTTCTGCCTTCATTCAGCCAATCATAACCCTGACTACCAGCTGGGACTGGAAACAAAAACATGCGCTCGAGTACGGTGCAGACAGTCCACCCACTGTGTCTAGCAGATGGATCATAAGCACATCATCGAGCCAAAGTTCATCAGTGCCTCATCACCTGTCATTCTCTGTCGCTTCCGATCGGGTTTTATTCAAACAGGAATAGGGGCACACCGATCTATTGGCTTCCCGAAGCCAACAAGCTCCGTATGGGTGGCAAAGTTAACGAAAAGGAATCCGATTACCGGGACAAAGTCGTCCAAGTTATAATTGCAGAGAGGAGACACGACAGAGAATATTTGAAGATTGAAAGAATCAGTTTCGGGCTTATTCTGCCTTCATTCAGACAAACATAACCCTGACTATCAGCTGGAACTGGAAACACAAACATTAGCACGAGTACGGCGCAGACAGTCCACCCAATGGGTCCAACAGATGGGTCATAATCACTTCATCGGTCCGAGTTCAAAAACGCCTCACAGCCTGTCATTCTCTGTCGCAACAGATCGGGTATTATTTCAAAAAAAACAGGCGCACACCGATCTTGTGGCTTCCCGAAGCAAATAAGGTCCGTTGAAGTGGCAAAGATCCCGCTCAGGAAAATTATTCCCAGGCTGAAGTCGGCAGGTTATTATTTCATAGACGAGACACGACAGAGAATATGCGTAGATTGATACAGTCTGTTTCGGTCTTCATCTGCCTTCATTCAGGCAATCATAATCCTGAATACCAGCTGGGACTAGAAACGTAAACATGCACCCGAGTATGGCACAGACAGTCCACACACTGGGTCTAGCAGACGGGTCATTAGCACTTCATCAAACAGAATTTCATCAGCGCCTCATCACCTGTCATTTTCTGTAGCTGCTGATTGGGTATTTATTCAAAATGGAGTAGGTGCACACTGATATAATGGCTTCCAGAAACAAACAAGCTCCGTATGGGAGGCAAAGGTCACGAACAGGCAACCAGTTACCAGGCCGAAGTCGGCCAATTTATAATTGCAGAGAAGAGACGACGAGAGAATATGGGAGGAAGATTTATACAGTCTGTGTCGGCACGGCTCATCGGTGGTTGCTGAGTCATTGCCGGTGTCTCCGTTCCTACCGGGTTGGAGACGCTCATCATCGGTTTTCGTGCGCAAACTAAGTTCACCTGCGTCTACGTTCATGCCTGGCCGGAGGTCTTGCTGGTTTGCGTTCTCCGCGGTTATCCCCTCGAATGTGTTCGTGCGTGGCCTAGGTTCACTCAGGCATGTGTTCTGGCTCGTTATGCGATTGCTTGCCACCGCGAACAGTCTGAATTCTTACCTGCGATTCTGTTGATTGAGCCGCACTCGTAGGGCCTAGTAGGCCGCCGGGAGAATCGTACAACGGTTAATGGAAGAAGGTACGGTGTGCCAGGCTTCGAGCGTTTCTCTGGCTGTTTGGTCGATACCTCGGCCTAGGATTTCGGCGTCCTGGAAAGAAAAATTGTGTCCAGAGGCTGCACAGTGTTCCGCCACCAACGAGAGCTGATCCATCCTTCTTACGGCCCTTGCGTGCTCACTCATGCGGGTCTGTGGTCGCTTACCAGTCTATCCGACATAGTTCGCCTCACAGGAACCACACTGAACACGATAGACGACGTTCGCCGTTTCGCCGCGTGACAGGGTGGCCTTGGGTCTCATTACCAGACGTCTTATTGTCGCCTCAGGTTTGTGGGCGACGCCGATCCCCAGTGGTTGTAAGAGACGAGCAACAGCTTCAGATACGTTCTCGATATATGGTATTGCCCGCCACACTTTCGGTGGTTCTATCACTGGTCGTATAACTTGCCTCGGTTGTCTGCTGCGTTCTATGAAGCTACGATGATAACCGTTGGAGATGAACATTCGTTGAAGATAATGGAGCTCAGCTGCTTTGTCGCCTTTCTCGCTACAGTGAGTTTCCGCCCGTTTGTAAAGCGTCCGTACGCAGCTACGTTTGTGGCAATAAATGGGTGGTTACTTTGGTAACTGAGGACCTGACGCGTGTTGGTGGCCTTTCTATATACCGTTGTCCTTAGGCTGCCATCGGTCTTACGGTGGACTAGGACGTCTAAGAACGCCATTTGACTGTTGGCCTCAGCCTCCATCGTGAACTGAATGCCCGGATAGATAGAGTTCAGGAGTGCGTGAAATTCGGTGACCGTTTCGCGCTTGAGAATGACGAAAGTATCGTCCACATACCGCACCCAAAATATTGGTCTGTGTTTCCTGAACACACGTGTCTCCAACTTTTGAAGGACCGCCTCAGCAATGAAACCAGACAGCGGCGAACCCATCGGAGTCCCTTTGATCTGTTCGTAGACCGTTCCTGGTATATATATATATATATATATATATATATATATATATATATATATATATATATATATATATATATATATATATATATATATATATATAATGCAGTCAATGCTAAAAGATTGTACGCTTCATAACGGGTAGATATAATAATCAATTAAAAATACATTTTGCAGTCTTGAAAAATTTTATAACAAATCCTTTCTAAACCAAAATAGGAAGTGAAAAAGTAGTAATGGGCTACCAAATGAGAAGAGGGGAAATTTTATATTCCTGTTTTCTATAAAATATATTAGGATATTTAAGTGCATCGAAAATCAATATGCAAATTTGATACTATGTAAGTTGTTATTTTGAACAGGTATGGTTTTTTGCAAGTGGCCAGAATGGACTTCATTCTAATGCTGTCCTAACTGAACTATTGTGGGATCTTGCTGCATGATCACCATTGTTACAACACCATCGAAGTATTCCTTACTAATAAAAAAATAAATTTCCGATTTTTGGTTAAAATTATAGCTACTGTATATTAATATTGGTTGACTTAAAATACTTAAAGGAAGAAAGATGCTTCGCTGTAGATTTGCTCAATCATGAAGGGTTAATTCCCATTCTCAAGTGTGTTATCAACTAGAAATGATTGTATTATTAGTTATACTGTAGAATAAATCCCCAATATTTCAGTCACGTTAGGAAATCAGCTTTCGAATGAGTTACCTCGATTATTCTACGGCTAGGGACTCAACAGGGAGCTGAGACCTTCATTGCTGCGTCGTGCAGCAGCAGAAGCATCAGAGAAACACGTATCTCGGCTTTTAGATAGTAACTCTGTCGGAACTATAGTATACATAGACATGTCATACTATTTGTACTAATTTGTTTGTAGATAGCAGCGGATGGTTATTCAACAGTAGGTGATTGTCTTCGACAAAACTGTTCCTTGAAATATTGGGTCTGACCGTAAAATGTCCAGCTCACTTAACTCCATGCCATGCACTTAATAAATTTGGAAATTAATACAGTGACCGATGCAAAGGAGGTACGAGAAACAGACATAAGGGTCCGGGACAACAAACGTTGGCAATGCAGACGAGGTCAATGACACTTGCCATCCCGACACAGCCCCCAGGCGAGGCGAGGGAGAGAAAAAAATCAATGATCAGCAGGACAGCAATTAACTGCCCCACCCCCCTGCAGTGCATCCTGCACGAATAGCTGTAGAGCCAGCATGTTCAGACCCATAAATACTGTGCGGCGCCGTACTGAACCTACCTCCGACGAAGGAACCTTGTTTGATTTTGAAACGTCTGGATATTAAACCTATTGTTCCGGTGATCGCCTCTTCTTCTGATTTATGCCCGGGGACGCGCATTTTCGCTTCAATTAGCCGATCACACATCCCATCAGGTGCGAGAAGCTGGCCGTCGTCAGCCGCCGCCCCTTGACCGGTTTCGCCAACCCACTGGCTCGGACAATGGTCTGATTGTGGGGGTGGGGGGGAGAGTGGGGTCGAAAGCTCAGCTTATTTTCCTCACTATGAACAATCTGACGCGCTTGAAACTATCACGGTGCGCTAAAAGCCGTGGCTTGGAAGGTTGCCAACTGACGGGAAAACTCGGACCGGGTGGTCAGCCCAATGTGTGTTTTGTGTGGAGTGGCTGACTGGCGGACTGTGATTAAAGTTGCAATGGCTCCTTCTTAACGTGGCCTTTATGGCAAACCCACTCCGTGGGATCCGAGCCAGGTGTGGTGGCACGCCCAGGGCGGCTCCGGCCGCGCCAGCCACCTGCGCCCTCTCCCATCTCCGGTCTTCTTGACTCTGTCTTGACACCGGGCTCAGTTGGGGAGGAGGAGAGAGTGCAGTAGCTGCAGCGCAAGGCTACTATTACTTAAAACTAATTCACGCGCAAGTCACCGTCCCTGCTCCACTTTCCCATGGAGCATACGGTGGACATCGTCGGACTACGACGGTCGAACTGTCGTTTGTGGGGAGGGCAAGTCGTGTAAGTGGCACGCTCAGACGAGGTCATCAGTGAGATCGACTACTCAGCACATTTTCCCCTCTTGCGAATCAATTACACAGAGGCCGGCAACCCAGTGCCAAGATCACCCACAAAGACGCACCATATCGGGCACAACTGTCCGCGTCGCTAGCTCTAGGAGCAACAAGGGATCAAGCAACATTTACAGGGATGCTGGCTTGTTTAATTGCCAGGGCAATTAATGCGCGAACTTTGAGTAACTCCTTCAGGCATTAATTTCCTCGCAAATAAAACAAGCCAACAGGGGAAAATGAACTTAAATGATCAGAAAACACCTGGAGAACGCTGTGGTACCCATTGGTGGGTCGAACCCTTTGCAGCTGTGTCATGCATCGGAGCAACATCGCCGAAACACTCATGTTTGGACATTCATCTAGTGCCCGTATTGTCAATATAGAAAATAATTTTGCGTTTTTACGGGGATTAGCTAAGTAACGGTCAATGCTAAAGGTCTGTGAGGGTTGGCTGGGCAGGACGAAATAGGACAGGCTATCTCGATCCTGCTTTGGCTTTAGAGATCATGTTGAAATGTCTCCCACATAATTTCACCTTCATATTTATCCCCTTAGCTGCTAGATCCGAGTCCCTTTTTAATTCCGCTCTTAGTAAGTATTTTGGTCAGCACATGCATAGCGCGTGCATACGTGAAGTTCGGCCAGACAGACCTTGCTGTGGACGCATTCCCGATCAAGTCTCGACCAACGTCCAATCCCCGCGTCCGATGACTGAACGGCTCGGACAACGGAAGAGGCGAGAGAGAGAGAGAGAGAGAGAGAGAGAGAGAGAGAGAGAGAGAGAGAGAGAGAGAGAGAGAGAGAGAGAGAGAGAGAGAGAGAGAGAGAGAGAGAGAGAGAGAGAGAGAGAGAAGAAATGAGGTCGGCTCTGGGAACTGTTTTTCGACTGCACATTATTAAACATCTGACGCGTTTCCAAAATAGCAAAACATGCTCGAATTTGTGATTAAGAAGGCTGCTTGGTTTGAATGGCACTTCCACTCAGCTTGGATCAAAACCAATCACTTCTTAGTTCTGTGAAAACCTGTTCCACCGGGCGTGGACCGGACGTGTGTGGCACGCGGAAACGAGGTGATTAGCCTGGGTAGCCTTATCCCGTCTCCGGTCTTCATGACTCTGTCATGACAGTGAGCTCAAGCGAATGAGGGAGGGGTGTATGCATCTCCTCCTGATGCAAAGTCCGATTTGATGCCATCTGGTTCACGAGGAGGGAGAAAGTTCTATGTGTGGTACGCACAGACAAGTCTGAAGGTTTGTGCAATCCACGCAGATCGCCTTGAGTCTGACCTGTTATTGGTATCCAATGTGTGCTGTGAGACAAAGTAAAGTTTAGCCATAATCCAAATGACGCGCAAGTCGGCATTCGGAATTTTCACTTTTGCCGAGTTCTACTGAAAACATTTGCGTAATAAAACAGGTTGCTATTACGATTCCTCCATCTCCAGCTAAAACCAACTTAAAAAAGCTCATTACGTGAAAAGCCTAAACCATTTACACCTCCTGACTGTAGAAATTTGGGGGCCCTCATTAAAGACGGGTACGAGTTGCAGACTAAATGCATTCCCCTGCTATTGCAGTTGAGGATGCACGACGGATACAAGTCATTTTCTTCTTCCAATCATACTAGCCACTCTGCGATTGCTGGCGGGGCTCCAACGGTACGACTGAGCCTGTAAACGATCCGTAAAGCATCCATCTACTAACGGTAACATTCAGGATCTCAATCGGCAAAACAAAGAGCCCGTGGAGGAATGGGTTAGAGCGTTGCACTTCTAATCAACAGGTCGCGACAATTCGAGATTTCTCTGATTAAAAGTACGATAAGGCGGAATTATTCGATTTGTTTTACTCAGGTGAATGGGCACACACAAGGCGCAGCAGGAAGTTGCAACAAATGTTTACCTCAGTCGAGTTCCGCAGTTTTAAATTACTAACCCAGCATACAGCGCGTGCGTGCGTGAATCTACAGCCAATCAGCGAATGGTGCCGCGTGGATTGGCACCGAGCTCTCACCACGCCGGGGCCAAATTGTGGCCGTCTACTCCCCGATCGTCAGACACGCCACTTGCTTGTGCAGTCCTTCCGTACGTCTTGTGCTGTCTGTCAATGCGCTGTTGCATCCGCGCGAAATCCGGCGCCAGCTTGGCGAGAACCTGAGGCCAATCGGCGCTGCGTCATCCACTGACTAGCTGCAGGCGGGCAAAGCAAAGGCGTACGAACCGTGACCCAGAAACTTCAACGCCACGCATACCTGCCTGGTGATATCGCTGACTGCAAATCCGGCTGAGCTATGTGTACACTCCCTCGCATTAGTAAATGTTGGCCATCCGACTGTCTCCCCTACTGTCTGATTTGGAAACCTTCAAATTATTGACCTTCCTATCTCGAAAAGTAGTGATCCTGGCGGGGTTGAAGCGCAACTTCCAGATACAGCTGAGCACATTCGTCACGTGATCCCCACTGAACGTTATTTTGCTGTTTATCATGTGTCATTGGACACGAAAGCACGGTAGCTGACACCTTGTCACTAGCTGAGACGTCATCCAACAAGCTAGGACCATCAAGTCCAGGCTATGGTCCTGGTTCAATCCAACTGAACAGTCCTTCCATCAGTGCGAGCACCCGACCGTCTTTCTCGACGTCCAATATCTTACCTCCTCTAGTACCAGCAGTGTGCCCGCACTCAAACCAACAGATACCAACATGGCGTACGGCTGCTCGGGTGAGTCCACTCACACTAGCAGCCTGGAATGTTCGTTCCCTTTTAGACAATCCTAGGAGCAACCGGCCGGAACGGAGGACAGCGCTTGTCGTTCGGGAACTGGCGCGCTATAAGGTGCACATTGCTGCTCTCAGCGAGACCCGATTCTCTGAGCAGGGTCAGCTGGAGGAGGTGGGTGCCGGCTGCACATTCTTCTGGAGCGGCCGGCCAAAGTCAGAGCGACGCGACGCTGGTGTTGCCTTTGCCATCCGGAACGACATCGTGGGACGTCTGCCCTGTCTGCCGCAGGGTATCAATAATCGCCTGATGAGCCTCCGCCTGCCTCTTCGGGGAGACAAGTTGGCCACCATCATCAGCAACTACGCTCCCCCAATGACGAGATCCGATGCGATGAAAGACACATTCTACGAGGACCTGCACGCCCTGCTGACGACTGTGCCGAAGGTGGACAAGTCAAATGTCCTTGGTGACTTCAACGTCCGCGTCGGGACAGACCAAGCTGACTGGCAGGGAGTGCTGGGTAGCCATGGTCTCGGTAGCCGTAATTATAACGGCCTACATCTTCTGCAAACGTGTGCGGAACACCGTCTTCTGTTGACCGACACCTTCTTCCGCCTTCCGACGCGGGAGAGAAGGTCGCAGCGCTGGCAGCTGCTGGACTATTTTCTCGTCCGGAGGCGAGATCGACAGGACGTGCTGGTAACCAAGGCGATCCGCGATTCCGATCGTTGGATGGATCACCGCCTGGTCATCTCCCAGATGAGGCTCCGACTGCAACCCCGACGAAGGCCCTAAGGTAAGCTACCGCCAAGTTAGTTAAATACTCTTCTGTTAAATCTGCCTGCTTAAAGTTTTGATTTCAGCAAACAAATAACCGAGAAACTGGAGGACCTGCATGCTCCAGATGATAATGCTACCGTGGAGGCATGACACCGGGCTCAGTTGGGGGAAGAGGAGAGAGTGCGGTAGCTGCAGCGCAAGGCTACTATCACTTTAAACTAAATCACGCGCAAGTCACCGTCCCTCCACCACCTGGTGTGGAGCATATGGTGGATATCATTGGACTACGATTGTCGAACTGTCGTGTGTGAGTGGTGTAGGGGTACTAGTAAGGGGTAGCACAGCACAGGTAGTATTTGGTTGCTCCATTTGTCTCCTTTTTGTGGTGAATGTTCCTGTGGCCGCCTCTAACTGGTACCCAACTCTCACCGGTGGCTACTCGAAGTTGGGTTACTCCCAGCGGACACACCCCTGGCAACCATCACGATCGGCGGGCTAAACCAGTTGAGGGTCACCGGTGTTGTGTGTGCCTCAACACCCGGTATGTCTGACACCCGAACTTCCCACCTCCCCCCTCTCAAAAAGTCCTACGGTGGGGGCGAAAGCAACCCCGTAGGCGGCTCAGGCTAACTCGGGTCGTTCTCCCACTAAAACAAATCCGTGACCCATAGTGGAGTTCGGCAGCCGTCTGAGATGTCCAAGCAGCCCTATTTAGGAACAGCACTGCTTGCCTCCTCGCGGAGGAAGGGGCTAGAAAAGGAGCCCTAAACAAAAACTTGGTATCACGTTTTCTGCAGCCGGCGCGGCTCGCAGATCGCAAAATACGCGGTCGTAAAACTCAAACGATCAACAATACCCCCCGAGCCCACACCCCTCAACATACCCTCCAGGCTGCTCGGGTGGAGGCACGATGGTGTCAACTGCGAAATGTCATCCAGTCAACCGCCCTCGAAGGCCTCGGACGCGCACGCCATCAAAACCAGGACTGGTTTGACGACAATGACGCCGACATCAGCAACTTACTCGCGGAGAATAATGGACTGCACAAAGCCTACATGGACCTACGGACTGACGCCACCAAAGCAGCCTTCTTGAGATTCCGCCGCCTTCTACAGCAACGGCTGCGTGCGATACAGGACGCCTGGATAATCCGAAAGGCTGAGGGAATCCAGGGGTTTGCGGACCGCAATGAAATTAAAAAAATTTTTAAAGCCATCAAGGCCATCTAAAGCCCCTGTATCAAGGGGCTTGTTGAAAGAGAAAGAGAAATCAC
>WEDG01006819.1:0-26126 GCA_017591395.1 Schistocephalus solidus | reverse complement strand
TTGCCATCCGAATAGAAGGCAGCAAATATATACCCTATATACAAGAGCGGGTGCCTCGATCCAATGCCCATCACCATCTATTCGTCACCACCCCCATTTGCAAATAATGAATCAATAGACAAGAAGGTAAATTCACGAAGTCTTGATGAAAATCCAATTACTTCCTCTAGACTCCAGCATGGCCAAGACAGAATCGCTCCTGTCTTTCTAGTTTATTACCTCCACAGAGAAAGTGGACCCGCACCGGACGAAAATGGCAGGCTGACGTCATACACTGATTTCAGAAGATTGCCGACAGCGTCCCACAAACGTCCCTACTCCACACCATCTGAAATTCGGCACAGAACGCATTTTGACCGCAGACTTTCTTACAGACAGATTGGAACGCCATCAGAACCGGAGAGAGCTTCCACAGAGTCAGCACCCAAAATTTTTGGAAGGTGTCCTGAATGTAGAAAACTAGTGACAGCTCGCGTAAACAAGGGATAGTTTTGCTGAATTTTGAATACTTCTGGGTAGCTTATTCCAGATTGCTATAGCGTTTACGGAAAAAAACTGTCGGTATCTAACTGTGCATGCCAAAGGAAGAAATAAAAATACATCTTGATGACTGGTGCGCCGAGAGTGGTCGAGGTGCCTCAGAGATGTAAGGGGGTTAAATGTACTACTGTTTAGAAGTTTAAACAGTAAAAATAGTCCCTTCTGTCATCTGCGAAGCCACAGCGGGTCAAGGCTTGTAAGCTCACAGTGTTGTTGGTAGGACAGTTTTCGGTGTTCTGAATAGAAAACTCTTTTTGTAAAGAAGTGCTGGACTGATTATATCTTGTTTCGTTCACTAGCGTGCATAAGTCTAAATAAAAACGAGCAGTATTCAAGAATAGGCCTGACATACATTTTATAGAGGCTGAATCTAATGTTGACGGTTTTAAAATTTCTGAGAATAAACCCAGTATTTTGGCATGCTTTCGAGACAATCAGGGTGCAGTGCTCTGACAGATTAAGACTACTAGAATATGATATGCCCAGCTCCTTTATAACTCCGTGCACATTTAGATCATGACCGTCTGTGCTTAGGTGGGGCTGATGGTTGTCACCAATAAGCATAACGGAGCACTTGTGCCAATAAAGTGAACGGCGCCATGTACGACACCACTGAGCGAAGGCCTGAAGATCCTTTTTTAAGAGCTCAAGCACGATGTTGTGATCAACCGGTTTATATTGATAGGCAACTTTTAAATCGTCAGTGTACATAAAGGGCCTACCATACTGAAAAAAATCAGGAACATCGTTGACAAAGAGGCAAAATAGAAGTGGGCCGAGCACGCTGCCCTGAATAACTCCGCTCCTCACATGCGTGGAGTTGGAGATAACATCAAAAATTTTAACGCGTTGTGCGCGACCATTCAAATAGGAAAATATTAAGTTCAGAAGCTTGTTACCTATGCCGAAGGAGGCAAGTTTCAGCAGTAGGAGATCATGGTCAACACGATCAAAAGCCTTCGTGAAATCGAAGTAAACGGTGTAAATTGCAAAACCGCTGTCTCTAGATTAGTAGCACGATCAAAGAAAAGAGCTGGCAAGTGTCACAAGACCTTTTTTCGAGAAACCCATGCTGAGCCACATTAAGTAGGTTATTCTCTGTTAGGTGACGCATCATCTTGTCTTTGATCAAGGTCTCGAAGATCTTCGAGACTGCTGGTAGTGTATTTATTGGCCTAAAGTCGTCAAATGACGTAGGTCAGACGTGTTTGGGAATAGGCAGTATGTGCGATTCCTTCCATAAAATATGGAAAGTTTCACTTTCAAGAGCAAGATTAAATATCTTATACAGAAGGGACGGAAATATATCGTTTGCATCCGCCTTTAGAACGCTGACCGGGACGCCATCTGGTCCAGGACTGTAAGATTGACAAAAACGCCGAATGGCTATGGTCACGTCCCAGAGGGTAAAAGTTATGGTTTCCAGGACGTTACCGGTTTAAACCCGGATGTTAGGAAAGGGGGCGACAGTATGTTCACTAAACGTTCTAGACAAGAAAGCATTGAAGCTATCAGCAGTCAACTTAGCGTCAGCTATTGGGTTTCCTAAGGCGTCTCGAACTACGGGGTACTGCTTGTTTCTCTGCGCTTTTACTGTGCGCGAAAAGAGTTGTGCAACATTTAACGAGGGGTTTTCGGCTAAGTTAACCTCATCGGCTTGTCGTTTTTCGTCAGACAGCCTCTTAGCCTCTTCAAAGATTTGTTGGATCAAGGGCAGGACGGAGGTGTCGTTTTGTTGATGAAAACGACGGGAGAGTCTACGCAGTCTACGGCGGAATGATAAAGGGAGGTAGACTTCATCCTTGACATTAATTATTTTCTTACGGGGAATAAAACGAGAAATGAGTGGACATAGAACTTTGTAAAAATTATCAGTACAAACATTCACATCCGAACATACAAAGAAGTTAGTCCAGTCGTGGGAATTTAGGTGTGTTAGCAATTCCCTCATATTTGCTGATCTGAAATCACGGAAAAAGCTATATTTTTTGGAAAACGTTTCAACAGCCTCTAGTTCTATTGTAGAAAGAACTAAAGTACTATCAGAATTCAAAAGTGGATCTAAAGGTGACACTGAAAATGGCTGACAACCTCTACCAAAATAAGATCAAGTATGTTTGATCCTCGGGTGGGAAAATCCACTACCTGGTCCCACATGCCTATATCTATGGCTTCAAGTAGGTCTTCGAACTTTGCAGGACCGGAAGCTGGAAACCAGTGAACTTCAGGAAGATTGAAGTCACCTGCAATCAAGCAGTACTTCAGATTTAAGTCAGCTGCAGCGTGAAATGCCAGCGAGAGACAAAGATCGTAATCCTCGCTGGCATTGGGTGGGCGATAGACACTACCAACGAGTAAAGAGTAGTTATCTTTTAGGACTACTCGGAGCCAACAGCTCTCCTCTACCGCGGTAAATTGGCAAAAGTCCAATGGAAAAAAATGTAAGTGGTTGCCTAACATAGATACAGCTTCCTCCGCCACGGCCCTCGTGTCGATCATTCCGAATGTAAGCGTAGTCTAGAATAGAGAGTTCGGAGTCGGATACACAGGGTGTTGCCCATGTCTCTGTAACTATTACAATGTCGGGGCGGTGAATAAAAACCAGAGTCTGGAGCAAAAGCATCTTATTAAGCAGAGATCTGGCATTGAGGACGATTATTTTAAGTGGGCACGTTTTTGGTTTCTGAAACAGGACAGTAAGGCTGTCAGAGTGACTGCCTTCGGCCAAAGAAATGCTCTTTTCACTTGAACTATCTCTTCGTCCCTTATTTTGAGATTTGCCTCGCCATTGGTCTTTCGTGTTTCCAGTTCTATTATTAGCTGTCGCATTTTCATTCGCTCTTTCAGCCCATATTCCGGTTGAAAAAACACTTCAGAATGCCGTCCCCGCAGGGTTGATTTTCTCTATAGCAGGAGCTTTGCCTGTGCTTCGTTTTCCAAGATGATTTTAAGAGGTCTTGGAAGAGGATTTGAGTCGGGTGTTGACAGAGCCTTCCATATTCTATATGCCTTGAGAATGTGAATGGACTCGCCGTCGGTTAGCAACGTTTTTGCATACAATTAAAGGAGTTCCAAGTCATGTTTTACTCGCTCCTTCGGAATTACTGACGCTGACTCAGGAACGCACTTTATGATAACAATATTTTTTCGATTCAATCGAGCGCCCGTTATCAACTCAAGTCTTTCAACTGAGTGAGTACTTGTAACCAGTTCACTTGGTCCGATAGGTCTAGATGAACCGGGTGTTGGGCAGGCTGGAGCCAAATCTGGGCACGACTTGGTCTTCTTAGACCTTTTCCTCTTTGGCTTTACAAATTCACCAACCTCTTCAACATCGCATGCTGGTGCAAAGTCCAGGAGCGACGTAGCGCTAAGTTGTAAGGCCAGATTATTGCTAATGCTGTCTAAGTTTAGCGATGGTGTGGAGCAAGGACATGATGGGACACCCTTTCGAACTAGCGAACCGTCCTCTTGCTTACTGGGTTAGGTAAACGCGGTGGCTTTTATGCGAGCATTAGGTAAGCTTGAAGAGGCTATACATGCATACGAAATTTGTTTCACGGTAGGTTTTTTTACGGACGGGCGCTTTTTTAACAGGCATGCAAGAAAAAGATTTTTTAAGTTATCGATTTCTCGCCTTAGATTGTCTACCTCCTGCTCCATCCCTAAGAATTTCTATAGTAGGCTGAAACAGCCCATGCAAGTTTCATCTTCGTAAGCTACATTAACTGAGCTTACTTGACTTTTTGCCCGTTTAGCGGGAGGTGAACAATTAGTAGAATAACGATAGTTGCAACTACTCTCTGCTAGTCTAAAAATTCGCTGACCAAAATCCCCTGCCAATATGGCCGGATGGTCAGAGGCGTCGATAGACGGTCCTACGCGATTTTGCGGTGCATGTGCGAAACTAGGTCATGGACCAATTTTTCGTGGCAATACATTTAAGGCACCTGCATTTTGTATACTTGTGGGGATAGAGAGCAATGCAATTGATGTTAGAATTGCCACCAAATTAACAGAGAGCCAATTAGGATATTCAACAATAAGAATATGAAAATATAAGGACTCAGCCTCTGGTTTGAGCCCCTTCCGCGATTGAAAGCAGATGCAGGGAGCACACAGCCGGCGTGAGTTTCAGAAATCAGCAAAGATCGAGGCAAGCAATTCCAGTTGAGATAAATCCTAGGGCAGGGAAGAATTCTCAGCAGTAAAATTTTTGTTTTTTTTTCAAGCCTCAGAATCCTTACGTACAAGTCGCAATTTAAAAACTCAGGGGAATATAAAGACAATTCTTTAATAATTTTCCAGCACCGTGTCTTCTACACTGAGGTAGAGACTAAAAACTCATATGTTCGAGTTACTTGAAATTCGGAACCAATTTCAAACGACGCGCCGACTATGATCAAATGAGTTATGATCAAATAAAGTCCGTATTGGGACTATGAAACCCTAGATCCTCTAATTTAGCTAGAAGTCGTCTATAAGGCACTATATCGAATGACTTACAAAGATCAAAATAGATAACTACAACAGATAGATGCTCATTACGAAGAGAGGTTAGTATATTTAGAAAAGGCATGTGGCAGAGTTCACAAGAACGGTCCGGTAAAAAGCCACGTTTGAAGGAGTTGAAAATTTGATTACTTATGCAAAAATCCGTAATTGTTTTACAATAAGTTTTAAAGGAGTTAAGCAAGAGATGGCGTTCATGAACACCGCGATAGTTATGAATGTCAGATCAGGATCCAGATTTAAAAACTGAATTTAAAATCGAAGCTTTCCAATAATCGGGGAATAACCCGTGAGAATACTTTGGTCAGTAAAGGTAGATAATCTCTTAACTGTTTAACAAGTCAGTTTGCAATGTTATGAGTTCCAACTGAATATGAATTTTTAGGTGAGATATTTCTTTTTGAATACTTAAAGGCGAGAAATTAATGGTTGTTAGCAGTGAATTTGAAAGCCGAGGAATTGAGCGAGTGAGGCTTGTTTAAATGGTAAGGTGGTTGGAAAAAAATGAATTTAACAATTCTGCATTGCTCAAATCCTCTGTAACGAAATTTTACAGTCAAGTTAAGGCGGAGTTAAATTCAGACGCTTAGCCGATGACTTAATATGGAAGACTTTAGCAACATATTCGGATTAATTGGCATCATTTAGTGCCCGAGACTTCCTATACCTATCTCACGCGATCCTACTTTTTAAAGCTAATTCAAATATTTGTGCAATCTTTAAGTGATCGTTTAGTTGCTTTGGCATTTTTTAAAGTCTATTGTGGCTAAAAAGTGGAATAGTAGAAGAGAATGTATTTAAATTAAAAATCTTAAGCGGGATAAAAGACTGGATTTTTTTCTGTAAGGATTTGCAAAAGCTGATGGAAACAGTGTGAATCTTTACATGAAAATATGCTATGCCAATCTACAGTGCTTACGGAATGTTTTATTAATCGATGGTTTGTCAAGGTTATTGCACCTTACCTCAGGCATTCCAGGAAGGGAGACTGGGAAACAACAGCGAATTAGTGCATGATGACTTATGAATAGATCACGATGGAAATTCAAAAAGAGAGGGTAGATGTCATTTGTTAAAATTAACTTTAAAATGCTGTCATTTCTAGTCACTGCACTAACCAGTTGGGACTTGTTTTAAACAGTTACTAGTATCAAACATTTCTGAAGTTTCGGTGGAGAGGAATTTGCCTGCCATTCAATATCTAGCAGATTAAAATCTCCTACGATTATTTTGACATCAAATTGAGTCTTGGCTACTTGTTAAACAGTCCGAAGAGCTGGCTTTCATTTCCATACTAACGCAGACGACTAAAGACCCAGGTAACGTTACAAATAGGGTACTCAAAGGCCCATGCCTATTTCCCTCAATAAATTGAATTGAATTGAATTGAATTGAACTACCCCATTTTAATTTTGCGGGAGGATGACGGAAACAAAGCATAAATTTCCAGAAAAGGACGAAATGATCAACTGAAAAGAGAAATGAACAAACGGTGAGTTAATATAAAGAATGCAATCATTGCCACGTTTTACAGCGTGGTCGTATCGGTACAACTTGAAATTATCTATAGCGAGTGCCGAGTCGGATATAAGAGAGTCAGCCCAGGACTCAGTGATAAACAGCACATCTGGATCAAGCCCAAAAACTACTTTTCTAAGCTCAGCCATCTTTTTTACATCTGATCCCGCATTGCGTGAAACTAAACTGAGCTTATTCCCGAGTTGCAGGTAACGCTCATTATTATTTATAAAAAAAGAGGATTTGGTGGTGGAGAATAAAACTGGAAAGAAGAAACAAAGGGTGGAAAAATTGTTCAGATCTACAATTTATCGAAATGTTACTGTTAAAGTAACTGAGATTATTGTACCACGGTATATTTGGATGAAAATCAGGGAAAGGTAGGCCATATTTTGGCGTGGGAAAGATAGAGTGTGGCCTATGAATGAGATATTGAGGTAAGTTAGCAGAAATTTGCGGAAAACATAAATTTGAAAAAGGAATAAATTATTTAAAAATACTGTTGACAGAATTACAAGATTTAATTATTTTGGGATTTTGGACACGTTTTGGGTCGGGATAAAGCTAACGTGAGTGTTCGTATCAGTTGTAGTTGCTGATGTGTTAGCAAATTTCCCATCGGTAATGACCTTTCTAATTTTTACAACTGGCTTCGCAACTGACTAAAATTTACTGGGGATTTTCTTAGGTTTACTAGATTTTACATTTATAGCAGGCGTGGTTTGCTTAAGAGGGGAAAGAAGTGGCGTTGACTCAATTCCACTGGAACCAGGAACAAAGTGAACGGTTGAAGATTCAAGTGGAATCGAAATTCTTGTTGATCTGGAGGGCTGTGGGCTTGCATTTGCTAAAGGGATAACCTCTGAGATAACTTTTGGTACTGTAGATGTGGACCTAGACTTCTACATTACTATGTAAGGTGAAACCCGACGTTCCACAAATAAGTTGCTTGTTTTTCTTCAAATATGGAGATGAGTGCTCATATTTAGAGAAAATAATGTCCACTTAAATCACCGAAAAATGTTCGACCAGAATTGGTGTGTTTTTTTTTCTACGAGAATACAATATTTGGCTTCCACGACTTTAAAGTTAAAGCCGCATGGGTAAAGGAAATGCAATGCGAGATCCAGAGGGATTTTACTGTAAGGGACGTTTTTAAATGAAATTTAAAACTTCTCTTTTGTCAGTCATATGATTTCAGTACTAACCATGTCTATAAAGGGTTCAAGTTTCTCACATTGTTTAGAAGTGAGGGAAGAAAACTTTACGTCAAAATGGCACCGAGGATCGTGAACAGAGAACCATATTGAGACATAAAAAATGAAAATTTTCCAGGGCGTCAAGGTCTAGTTTCTTCATGTTTACGGTGGGTTGCTCTAGTGGAAATTATAGGCTTAGAGTAGATTTGCAACAAATCTGTGACTGAGTTTTTATATTGAGTTAAAAATATCAGTATTGATAAAAGCGATAAATGCAAAAAGAAAATTGTCACTAGTGAGGTTTAACGCAATAAGATATGTAATATTTGCTACGAGTTAAGACTAAAAATAGAGTTAGCGAAGAGGCTATGCTGGATGAACAATTATCTCAACTGGTATATCAACTACTGCAAATTATTTTTCGCTAATAATTAAGTATACTTACAAAATTTAAACTCTAATTCTAGAAATAATCTTAAGATTCCATCCTTTTTACGTAAATCTGCAAGAACTTTTATGAGGCCATGTTGGGTGAAACATTTTAAAACCGCATATTTCTCTCTTTTGTTAAATGCAATAACCGCAGTTGTGTACAGTTGATAAAGAGTTAGAAAAAGAAATAAATTATCAACAAGTAAGCTAAGAGTTTCAACAGGAACTCAAGAAATCTGCTAAAAATAAGAGAATTCACTTATCTTCGAAGTTGAACCAACAGCCATCGAACTGGATGATGACAACCTTGCAACAGATTGAGGTCAGGCTGACAGGCCCACTGTTTGTCGAAAGGGCATGACTAGGGCACGAAGACAATCGTCGTCGATTGGACGAGTGGTCCAGTAGAGACCTCTTGTCCTTCAACTCAAACAAATGTGCCATGCTAATTCTAGGAAATCGAAATCAGGTCACTAATATGCCACCCTCTTATTCGAACGGTATGCTACACCAAGAAGCAGAAACACAGAAGGATCTCAGCGGTTGGGTGAAAGACAGCCTGAAGTCTCCTACGCAATGTTCTGAGGTGGCTAAATGCGCCAATTCAGTGCTGTACGCTATCAAATGGCATTTAATGTTTTCAATGAAGACTACTTCTCTGAAGTATTTGGTACGTTTATAAGACCACATCTTGAAAATGCGATCCAAGTCGGGCAACTGCGGACTGTAAATTCTTAAAATTGCTTCCATTTCTTGCCATTGTTATGCAACAAATAGGGATTGCAAAGGCGAAAGTATATTTTCCACAAATACACTGAGCTGCCTGAACTGAACTTAACAGATGAAATAAATTATCAATTGCATTTGCCAACTTTCTCTATAAACTTGCAACAGATTGAGGTCCGACTGACAGGCCCGATTTTTGTCGAAAGGGCACGACTAGCGCTTTTGTGAAGTGATGTAATGTGGGCTGTTTTCCAGTCTGTAGGAAGAATTCCCGTATTGAACGATTTATGGCAAAGAAATGATATCGATTTGGCCAGCTCTCGGGCAAGTTCGAGGAGCAGCTTTGCTGGAATCTCGTCGGGGCCGGGGATTTTAATGAATTCAGACTTTTAAGTTCTTCAAATTTTGGATTGTGAACTGCTCGCTTGAGCAAATCGTTCGTGTTATCCCGTAGTCTGTTGAAGATCAAGCTTTTAAGCTTGTTCCTTTGTATTTTGTATGCTTGCGAGGCTAAATTTTTATTGGATCGGCAAAATTTCTTCCAAAGCCTTCCTTTCCTGTTAAGCTCTCTTTTTAGATCTCTTGTTAACCACTGTGTTCTGTTAGATATCCTTAGTTTTGATGACGGACAGTTGCGTTGTATTAGATTCAACAACCACTCCTTTAATATATTCCAGTCCTCAGTGACGTTACAGGAGAAGAGAGGATCCCAGCCTATTCGTGATTCCTCAGCTCTCATTTTGCAAAAGTTTCCTCGCCATAGATTGGGCCTGGTTTCATTTACTGCAGATGACACCGAATATAAACCATTCTCCCATGAAAGTTGTACATGATCACTTCGACCAAGTGGAGTGAGACAGCGCATCTCGTCTTTACAATCAGGATCTTTAGTAAAGACGAGATCTAAACAACTAGTCTGTTTTCCTCCATATGATCTCGTTGGAACAAATATATGTTGTGTGAGAAGAGCTTCAAGTGTTGTTTTTAGTAGACGGGAATCGAGTGAATATTTTGAGCACTGCGCCTGCAGATCGTTCTATCGAATGCTAGGTGCATTGATGTTAGCCATGAGAACAACATCAGACTGACTTCCAATCTGCTTTATGTTCTCCAACAAACAAGTATCAGTGTCGGTGTCGGTCAGTGGTGGTTGGTAGAGCGTCATAGCTGCAAGGGATTTCGATCCCCATGCCTTAATTGTCAACCAAATAGCCCCAATACCATTGGTAATCTTCTCTGTCGTTTCACACACAGTGAAATCGCTCATAAATACATCATGTATCCTCCACCCTGTCTGCGAGTGGGGTCTTTCCTGAACAACTGGTACCTGGATAATACTACTTCGCAATTGCTGATGTTTTTTGACAGCCTTGTTTCTGTGATTGATATAATATCAGGAGATAGAACAGCTACCTGTAAACTCAGTTCGTCGAGCTTCGAAAAACAGACTTTCGGCGTTGGTATACAGAAATTTAAGCTGGCTAAACTTGTCAAAGCCACATTCCGTTTGTCTTGAGTTTGCCAATACCACTTTGCCGCTGCCATCATGAGTATTAACTGGTTCCAGAGCAATGCCACGTTTCTCTTTATCACGCGTCTCCTGAAAATTACCAGGCTGTTCTCTACAGCTGCAAGTCTCTTCTTCAACTCCATCATTAATCAACGGCATTTCAGCCGTTCTGCTGGAGATTAGTCCGGCTAAAAACCTCCTTTTGAGAGTTTCAAAGGTCGGTCTTTCTAGAGAGAAGAACCGTTGCCTCTTTATTTGCTGTCCAAGACAATTTTGATAGTTTGTGGTCTAACAGTTTCTGACTGCCTAATATCCGTTTTTCGATCCTGAAGACTGCGTGAATGGTTATCTTCTCTCCCGAAGGAATAATATCGTTCAGCAGGCGCTGAAGCATAGCAACGTCAGTTCAGATCCTTTCCTTCGGGTAAGGTGCATTTGATTCAGGTAAACCCTAAATAACTACGCAATTCTCTTGGTCTAGGGCGTTCTTCGATACACTGCGGACCGTATTTTTTCTCTGAATGACCTGTGGGTTTCATGTGAATTGTTTTTAATTTTATACTCCGTTTTTGGTTTTTTCCCAATTCTATCTTGCCGCACGTTGGTTTTTTCACTCTTAACTAAAGGCTCTCTAGAACTGCTGGGATGGCTGTCAGAAGTTAAGTCTGAGGTTGGAACTGCCTTTGGAAGAGGCATTATTGAAGTTGCCTGATAAAAATGTTATCCAATTTGGCATTAACCGGGTTGCGATCCATAAATTCAGTAGCTTCTTCGACTGCATTATTTTGAATTGATTGTATTTTGCGCTTTGCTCTAGCGCAGGTAATCTCTTTCTGTCCGTCGATATTTTGCTTCAGGAGCTTCCTTTAATCCGCAATCTCGTCTTTAAATTTTTTTGAGTTTAATAAATATATGGGTACAGCTAACGCCAGGTTCATCTTCGTAACCCACACTATTTATGGTAAGTATGCCTTTGGAACGTTCCGCTGATCGTGGGCTGCAGGCATTAAGAGCAGGAGTAAAAATCCTGGAAGTGAAGGTAATATCGACAGGCTTTCCTTCAAAAGAAGTTCCGCTGCTTTGCGTGTTATTATCGTCAAAATTCTGACTGTCCATAAATTATGCAATTTGATGAGAATTTCAAGCAAATTAGGGCATCTATTGTTTTATAATTAACCAAAAGAACTTGTTTAAACGCATGAAGGATAGTAAGAAATGACTCAGCTGTTTTGCAGGCCTCGAGGAATCTGGATAACGTTTGACCTTGCACAACTTTTACGACTTGTTTTCTAGTCTGTTAATTGTAAAACGTCCTTTTTCTTTCCGTCGACAGGACGTCGGCTTGTTCCTTCAATATCAGATGTAGATACGGGGGATGAAGATCCACAGTCTAAAAGGGCCGGCTCAGTAAGGGATTCGTCCATTTCAGATTTTTTTCTTGCTGGAGGGATTCACTCATATCGAGGTATGAAAAGACAGATAATGTACAGGATAGATGATCGTTTATTCACAAGGGAACGTAACCGATGGAACGAAGAAGACTATTAATGTTAACCGGAGTCTGAGGAAAGATTCAATAGCGATAGAAGATACAAGGGTTTGACTTCACCAGAGCGAAAGGTTTTACAGAGAGAAGGGTGTTTCGTCAGACGATTGATCCTTCGAGAGGTGTAGGTCACGGAACTGCGGGGATTCTCGACTACCGCCACGGTCGCTGAGGATTGAGATCGAAAGGGAAAACGAAAGTGAAAGTCAAATCCGAGACATCCAGCCAGTTCCTTGGACCGTCCTAGTGCGGTTCTATTACATAAGTATGAGCACTGTTCCAGTGCTTACGCGCCGGCAGTAGGTGCTGGTTAGAGACTACTTCAGCAGCTACGAACTTTGGTCGCTGAGATAGCAGCGCAACAAATGAAACATGCGCAAGTCGACCGCGGTAGGGTTTTGGAGCTTAGAAAATTGGAGCTGTAAATGGGGTCGCCTCGGCTGTACCGCATCCCTAAGCTAAGGGAAGTTGGTAGGGGAGTGCTCCAAAATGACGAAGGGCCTCGCCAGGTGGTGAAACCACCTGCTCTGCCCAACCCATTCCCGCCCAAGCCCTGTCCACACGGCCCGCCCTCACTGCACCCATGACCCGCCATCTGCCCCGACTCCGACCTACCCGGCCCATTCAAGAGATGGAGCAAATCACTGCCCGCCCGTCCCATGGCCACGGCAACCGCCCATGCCCTGCCGCGATCCCAACCCGCCCGCCATTCCCGCCTTCACACGACTCATCTCCCATGCCCCATCCCAGCCCACTAACCTGCTCCTGGCTCCGTTCACGTCCCCAACCCATCCAGCCACTCCTCACGACTCTCCCGCCCCAACCACCAAACCCCACCCATCCCATCCCGCCCCTGCCCCCACTGCTAATCCGACCCACCCAGTATGACCTAGAAGCAGCCCCAGAACCGCGCACGGGCCAGCCCCATCCGCTTTTGTCCCAACCTCATGGCTCATCAACTCCGTCCCAAACCTGGCCCGTCCTGCCCATCTGCCCCAGGGTTGGTCCACGACAGGTGCCTTTGGCTGGAACTGAGCCTCTGTGAGCCCCATTTATTCCCTGCCCCTTTACAGTGCCATATGACAGACGTGCTCGGGTCTGTCTGCTGTGCTGAAGACCAGATATCTCAAGGTTCTGCCCATTTCATTGTGTTCACCAGGGCTTCCCAGATCATCAAGCTGGGTGGTAGCAGCTTCAAGTGGGACAAAGGTCTGCATTCGTATGTTTTAACCCAAGGTATTTAAAGTTTGAAGTCTTTGTAATGCCACTGTTGGTTCTGTTCAGTGTATCTTGAATGACTGTAGCCATTTGAGTGCTCCTGTGGTCGCTGCGTAGCAGGGGAAACGTTTGTTCTGGAGGAAGCAAGCAGTGCCTTGAATGAATCTTGAGTTAAAGCCAGCAATTCTGCTGGAAGTCAGCAGTAGTTTCTGCTCGATTCCCATGAAACAGATGGGGTGTTCTTAAAACCATGATTATCTGTCTGTAGAGGACGGTTCTATTACAGTGAACCAATTAGCACAAGTGCCCAGCGGAAAGGTGGAGCGTCGGTTTCTGTGTAAGACACTGGAAAAGGAACAGAGTGCTGATTTCAGTGTACGGAAAGCCTCGTCGCATCTGAGGTCCACCTCTAAATGTTCTTGCCTTCTGTCAGGCTTATGAAGGAGGCTATCCTCATGAAATCAGTGGATGAATCACTGGAGTATGTGGTAGTAAGGATCGCCAAACCACCAACGTCTGGTTCAGTGGTAAGCAATAATTCTCTTAAATTTCCCGATGGTCCTTTCTCCGAGTCATCGGTGAAAGCTACTGGGAAAAGATGAGGAAAGGCTCTGTCAACACCCGACTCAAATCCTCGACCAAGACCTCTTAAAATCATCATGGAAAACGAGGCCCAGGCACAGCTCCTGCTACAGAGAATATCAACGCTACGGGGTCCGAATTGTGAAGTTTTTTTCAACCGGAATATGGGCTGAAGAAGCGAATGAAAATGCAACAACTAATAATAGAACTGTGAACACGAAAGATCAAAGGCGAGGACAATCTCCAAATAAGGGACAAACAGATAGTTCAATTGAAAATAGCGTTTCTTTGGCCGAAGGCAGTCACCCTGAGAGCCTAACTGTCCTATTTCAGAAACCGAAAACGTGCTCGGTTAAAATAATCGTACTCAATGCCAGATCTCTGCTTAATAAGATGACTTTGCTCCAGACTCTGGTTTTCATCCACCGCCCGACATTGTAATAGTAACAGAGACATGGGCAACACCCTGTGTATCCGACTCCGAACTAAATATTCTAGGTGACGCTTACATTCTGAATGATTGACAGGAGGGCCGTGGCGGAGGAAGCTGTATCTATGTTAGGCAACAACTTACATTACTTCTGATGGACTTTCGCCAATTTACTGCGACAGAAGAGAGCTGTTGGCTCCGAGTTGTTCTAAAAGATAACTACTCTTTACTCGTTGGTTGTGTATATCACCCTCCCAATGCCAGCGAGGATTCCGATCTTTGTCTCTCGCAGGCATTTAACGCCGCAGCTGACTTAAATCTGAAGTACTGCTTGATTGCAGGTGACTTCAATCTTCCTGAAGTTCATTGGTTTCCAACCTCCGGTCCTGCAAAGTTTGAAGACCTACTTGAAGCCATAGATATATATATGCCTTGAGAATGTGGATGGACTCGCCGTCCGTTCGCATCATTTTTGCATACAATTGAAGGAGATCCAAGTCATGTTTTACTCGCTCCTTTGGAATAATTAAGGCTGACGCCGGGACCCCTTTGATGACTACGTTATGTTGTCGACTCAATCGAGGGCCCGTTTGTAACTAAGATCTTTCAGCTGAGTGAGTATGGGTCATCAGTTCACTTGGCCTGATAGGTCCAGATGAGCCAGGTGTTGGGCAGGCTGGAGCAAAATCCCTGCACGAGATGTTCTTCTTAGGCCTTTTCCTCTTTGGCTTCACAAACTCGCCAACCTCTTAATTATAGCATGTTGGTGCAACGTCTACCAGCGATGTTGTGATGGGCAGTAAAGCCAGATTATTGCTGATGCTACCCGAACTTAGTACTGGTGGAGTGGAGCAAGGACTATATGGGGCTCTCTTCGGAAGTAGTGAAAATTCATCTGGTTTACCGGTTTCGGCAATCGTGATATGTTTAATTGGAGTAGTATGTAAGCTTAAAGAGGCTATATATGCATGCAAATCTTGCTTTGTGGAGGGGATTTTATGGACAGGAGCTTTTTTAACAGGTGGGCAAGATAAAGATTTTTGAAGTTATCTTTTTCTTTTTTTAGATTACTTATACAGACGATAATATTAAAATGTAAAGCCTCAGCCTTTATTTTGATCCCCTTCCGCGATTTAAAGCAATTGCAGGAGCACACAGCCGGTGTGAGTTTCAGAAATAAGCAAGGATCAAAGCGTTTAGTCACAATTTACGATATCTGGGGAATATAGAGACAGGTTATTCAAGAATTTCATAGCAACGTGTCTTCTACACTGAGGTAGAGACTAAAGACTCGTAGGCTCGAATGACTTGAACTTTGAAACCAATTTCATTGACTATAGGATTGCCACTGGCATCTAGAAGGACGGGATGCCATGTTTTTCTATGGGTTCATATTGCATGTGAAAAAGGTTTCGCGACATTTAACGAACGGTTTACGACATATTTGACCTCATCGGCTATACGCTTTTCTTCAAAGAGGCTCTTAGTCTGCTCAAAAATACGTCGAATCAAAGGCAGAATGTAAATGTCATTTTGCAAATGGAATCGACGAGCGCGTTAACGCAACCGTGAAAAGATAAAGGGAGGTAACCCTCATCCGTGACATTAATTAATTTCTTACGGGTAATAGAACGAGAAATAAATGGATCAAAAACTTCGTACAGCATACCGTTAAAATTGTTCACATCCTGACATAGAAAGGAATCAGACCAGTCGTGGGAGTTAAGATATATCAATAATTCTGTCGAAAATGCTAATCAGAACTAAAAGAAAAAGCTATATTTTTGAAAAACCTTTCATCGGTTTCGAATTGTAGTGTAGAAACAACGATGTCGTGGTCTGAGCTCCCAAGTTGGCTTGACGATGACACTGTCAAAGGAAGGCAACCTCTGCAGAAGATGAGATCAAGTATGCTTGCTACTCGGGTAGGGAAGTCAACAAACTGAGTCCACATGCCAGTATCTACGGCCTCGAGGAAGTCCTCGAACTTTATGGCACCGGAGGGGACCGGAAACCATCGAATTTTGGGAAGGTTGAAATCACCTGCAATTAAGCAATACTTAAAATTTAAGTCAACTGCAGCATGGAGTGCTTGTGAGTGCTTGGGGAAAAAACTATTTTCGAGAAATACTGAGAAAAACTTGCTTAGGAAAGGTGGGAAATCCCTTAATTGTTTAATAAGTGAGTTTGGAATGTTATCAGTTCCAACCGAATGTGAGTTTTTAAGGTGAGCTTTTTATTTTTGAGTACGTGAAAGCGAGAAATTAATGGTTGCTAGAAGTGAATTCAAATTTGAGAGCAGAGGAATTGAGGGAGTGAGGCTAGTTTCAGTGGTAAAGTGGTTAGCAACAAACAAATTTAAGAATTCTGCTTTGCCTAAATCCTCTGTTACGAATTTTTTATTACAGTCGAGTAAGGGCAAAGTCCCATTCAGCCGCTTAGCCGATGACCGAACATGGAATATTTGAGCAACAGATTTGGATTAACTGGCATCACTTAGTACCCGAGACTCCCTACGCTTATCTCTCGCGAGCCCAATTTTCGATGCTAATTCAACTATTTGTGCAATCCATAAATGAACTGACAAAGAGCTTTTAGATGAATCTTTCAGTTTCTTACGTAATTTTTTAAGTCTGTTCTGGAGAAAATGCGGAACAGTAGAAGATGCTGTATTTGAATTAAAAATCTTAAACGGAATAAAAGCCTGGATTTTTTCTGTGAGGCTCTGCAATAGATCACGGAAAAATTTTGGATCGTTGATTGAGAATAGGCTTCCCAATCTAGAGTGCTTACGAAATTGTTTATTATTTCATGGTTTGTGATAGCAAAGTCGAGGTTATTGCATTTAACCTCAGGCTTCGTAAGAAGGGGCACTGGAAATCAACAGTGCATTATTGCGTTATCAATTGTGAATAGATCACGATGGAAATTCATAAAGAGAGGGTGGACATCATTTGTAAAAATTAAATCTAAAAGTTTGTCATTGACTGATCTGTGATCAGTGACTGATCTGACCAGTTGAGATATGTTTTAAAAGTTAATAGTATCGACCAATTTCAAATGTTTAGGCGGAGAGAATTTGCCAGCCAGTCAATGTCCGGCACAGCTGACTTAAATTTTAAGCATTGATTAATTGCAGGTGACTTAAACCTTCCTGCAATTTAATGGCTTCAGGTCCCTTCCGGCCCCATAAAGTTCGGGACATACTCCAGGCCGATGACATCGGCATGTTGACTCAGTTTGTTGACTTCCCTACCCGAGTAGCAAGCATACTTGATCTCATCTTCTGCAGAGGTTGCCTTCCTTTGACAGTGTCATCGTCAAGCCAACTTGGGAGCTCAGACCACGACATCGTTGTTTCTACACTACAATTTGAAACCGATGAAAGGTTTTTCAAAAATATAGCTTTTTCTTTTAGTTCTGATTAGCATTTTCGACAGAATTATTGATATATCTTAACTCCCACGACTGGTCTGATTCCTTTCTATGTCAGGATGTGAACAATTTTAACGGTATGCTGTACGAAGTTTTTGATCCATTTATTTCTCGTTCTATTACCCGTAAGAAATTAATTAATGTCACGGATGAGGGTTACCTCCCTTTATCTTTTCACGGTTGCGTTAACTCGCTCGTCGATTCCATTTGCAAAATGACATTTACATTCTGCCTTTGATTCGACGTATTTTTGAGCAGACTAAGAGCCTCTTTGAAGAAAAGCGTATAGCCGATGAGGTCAAATATGTCGTAAACCGTTCGTTAAATGTCGCGAAACCTTTTTCACGTGCAATATGAACCCATAGAAAAACATGGCATCCCGTCCTTCTAGATGCCGTTGGCGATCCTATAGTCAATGAAATTGGTTTCAAAGTTCAAGTCATTCGAGCCTACGAGTCTTCAGTCTCTACCTCAGTGTAGAAGACACGTTGCTATGAAATTCTTGAATAACCTGTCTCTATATTCCCCAGATATCGCTTGCTTATTTCTGAAACTCACACCGGCTGTGTGCTCCTGCAATTGCTTTAAATCGCGGAAGGGGATCAAAATAAAGGCTGAGGCTTTACATTTTAATATTATCGTCTGTATATCCATACCGATTGTCTGTTTAATTTGTGTCGATTCTAACATCAATTTTATTTGCTCTGTACCCTCCATAAGTATGCAAAACTCAAGCTCCATAATTTTATTGTAACAAAAAGTTGGTCTGTGACCTAGTTTTGAATATGCACCACAAAATTGCTTAGGACGGTCTATCGGTGCCTCTAACCATTCAGCCATATTGGCAGGTGATATTTTAAAGCAAGTTAATGGACAAGCAGGAAATAATTGTCAATATCGTTATTCTGCTTTTTGTCACCTCCCGCTAAATGGGCTAAAAGCCTAGTAAGATTAACTAATGTAGCTTACGAAGACGAAACTTGAACGGGGTGTTTCAGCCTCCGGCAAAAATTCTCAGGGATGGAGCAGGAAATAAGTAATCTAAAAAAAGAAATAGATAACTTCAAAAAGCTTAATCTTGCCCACCTGTTAAAAAAGCTCATGTCCATAAAATCCCCTCCACAAAGCAAGATTTGCATGCATATATAGCCTCTTTAAGCTTACATACTACTCCAATTAAACATATCACGATTGCCGAAACCGGTAAACCAGATGAATTTCACTACTTCCGAAGAGAGCCCCATATAGTCCTTGCTCCACTCCACCAGTACTAAGTTCGGGTAGCATCAGCAATAATCTGGCTTTACTGCCCATCACAACATCGCTGGTAGACGTTGCACCAACATGCTATAATTAAGAGGTTGGCGAGTTTGTGAAGCCAAAGAGGAAAAGGCCTAAGAAGAACATCTCGTGCAGGGATTTTGCTCCAGCCTGCCCAACACCTGGCTCATCTGGACCTATCAGGCCAAGTGAACTGATGACCCATACTCACTCAGCTGAAAGATCTTAGTTACAAACGGGCCCTCGATTGAGTCGACAACATAACGTAGTCATCAAAGGGGTCCCGGCGTCAGCCTTAATTATTCCAAAGGAGCGAGTAAAACATGACTTGGATCTCCTTCAATTGTATGCAAAACTGATGCGAACGGACGGCGAGTCCATCCACATTCTCAAGGCATAAATATATCTATGGCTTCAAGTAGGTCTTCAAACTTTGCAGGACCGGAGGTTGGAAACCAATGACTTTCAGGAAGATTGAAGTCACCTGCAATCAAGCAGTACTTCAGATTTAAGTCAGCTGCGGCGTTAAATGCCTGCGAGAGACAAAGATCGGAATCCTCGCTGGCATTGGGAGGGTGATATACACAACCAACGAGTAAAGAGTAGTTATCTTTTAGAACAACTCGGAGCCAACAGCTCTCTTCTGTCGCAGTTAATTGGCGAAAGTCCATCAGAAGTAATGTAAGTTGTTGCCTAACATAGATACAGCTTCCTCCGCCACGGCCCTCCTGTCAATCATTCAGAATGTAAGCGTCACCTAGAATATTTAGTTCGGAGTCGGATACACAGGGTGTTGCCCATGTCTCTGTTACTATTACAATGTCGGGCGGTGGATGAAAACCAGGGTCTGGAGCAAAGTCATCTTATTAAGCAGAGATCTGGCATTGAGTACGATTATTTTAACCGAGCACGTTTTCGGTTTCTGAAATAGGACAGTTAGGTTCTCAGGGTGACTGCCTTCGGCCAAAGAAACGCTATTTTCAATTGAACTATCTGTTTGTCCCTTATTTGGAGATTGTCTTCGCCTTTAGTCTTTCGTGTTCACAGTTCTATTATTAGTTGTCGCATTTTCATTCGCTCCTTCAGCCCATATTCCGGTTGAAAAAAACTTCACAATTCGGACCCCGTAGCGTTGATATTCTCTGTAGCAGGAGCTGTGCCTGGGCCTCGTTTTCCATGATGATTTTAAGAGGTCTTGGTCGAGGATTTGAGTCGGGTGTTGACAGAGCCTTTCCTCATCTTTTCCCAGTAGCTTTCACCATGACTCGGAGAAAGGACCATCGGGAATTTAAGTGACCCTCTTGAAACTATATTTTCGCTACCTCGAGTCGCCCATAAACTATGATGCCTCCTTATATCACCAGTCATCCAAACGATGACGTCATTTGGACGTACACATTCGGTGGTCCACAGTCTAAAATGCTGCCGTTTCTTTGGATACTTACCATCATCAGAATTCAATTCTGGATCCTAAGATGCTGAGGACTTAAGTTCATTGACGCATTTTTGTGAGATTTTGTTTTATACGCCTAAGTGATCAAGAAAGTATCACCTCGAAATTTCATTATCTCATTCTAAAATGCTACTACATATTACCCTACTCTACCACCTGGCCATTTTTCGCTAAGCAGTTTTTTCTCCATCCTTCTATTAAAAAATGAAGGCCTATTGAACTCTGCCTCCATTTTTATGGTCGGAGTTTTTTTTTCACTGCCTATTTTTTCTAGTTCACCATTAAATTTAAAACATCGCTAACTGTTGAAATAGCAGGACAAGTTGTGTATTTGTACATTTTATCTGCACACCTTGTCATAACTTTATTTCGTTACTAATGTTTGCTTATACAGTGCCTTGCCGGTGCTAACCAAAAATAAATTCTAAATTCTAAAATCATAAATAAATTCTATTCTATATGCCTTGAGAATGTGAATGGACTCGCCGTCCGTAAGCTAAGTTTTTGCATACAATTGAAGGAGTTCAAAGTCATGTTAACTCGCTCCTTCGGAATTACTGACGCTGACTCAGGAACGCCCTTTATGATAACATTATGTTTTCGATTCAATCGAGCGCCCGTTTGCAACTCAGGTCTTTCAACTGAGTGAGTACTTGTTACTAGTTCACTTGGTCCGATAGGTCCAGATGAACCGGGTGTTTGGAATTCTGGAGCCAAATCTGTGCACGACTTGGGCTTCTTAGACCTTTTCCTCTGTGGCTTCACAAACTCACCAACCTCTTCAACATCGCATGCTGGTGCAACGTCCAGCAGCGATGGAACGATAGGTTGTAAGGCCAGATTATTGCTAATGCTGCCTGAGCTTAGCGATGGTGTGGTGCAAGGACAAGATGAGACACCCTTTCGAACTAGCGAACCATCTTCTTGTTAACTGGGTTCGGTAAATGCGATGGCTTTTATACGAGTATTTGGTAAGCTTGGAGAGGGCTATACATGCATACGAATTTTGTTTTGCGGTAGGTTTTTTACGGACAGGAGCTTTTTTACAGGTGTGCAAGAAAATGATTTTTTTAAGTTATCTTTTTTTCTTGCCTTAAAGTGTCAACCTCCTGCTCCACCCCTAAGAATTTCTGTAGTAGGCTGAAAGACACCATACAAATTTTATCTTCGTAAGCTACATTTACTGAGCTTACTAGAACTTTTGCCCGTTTAGCGGGAGGTGAACAATTGGTAGAATAAGGATAGTTGCACCTACTCTCTGCTAAGAGAGGATAGTTGATTTAGAAAAGACATGTGGCAGGTTTGACAAGAGCGGTCCGGTAATAAGCCGTGTTGGAAAAAATTGATAACCTGATTGTTTATGCAAAAATCCGTGATTTGTTTTGCAATTAGTTTTTCATAGAGTTTAGCAAGAGAGGGCGTTTTATGAACACCACGATAGTAATGAATATCCGAGCGGAACCAGATTTAAAACCTGGTATTATAATAGACGTTTTCCAGTAATCGGGGAAGAAAACATTTTCGATAAATACTATTACAATATTTTTATAAGATACCACTCGGCCGAAGTGACTGTGCAAGGCTTTGGTGGGACTACAAATTATTCTCCGGTTTGCATATTGAAGCGGAAAATAAACATAGCATATGTCAAGGTAACGTCGATTGGATGTGAACTTATTTAATGGACCTCAACTGGATGCCAATGTTCGGGTAGATTGAGCGATGATAAGGAGTTGTTCAGGAATGCTCTTCTGAAACTCATTGACAACCATTGCCCACTGAAAAACGTCTACCAGAGCAAGTCACCTGGGTGGATTTCTAGCAACCACAAAAATGAGATGAACAGGAAGCATAATTATGGCAAAAATACTTATCATAGCTTTCCAGTCAGCTGCACTAACAACGCAAAATTTGTTCAGCCTTACGCAGACGAACTGCACACTCCAAGCATCAGTCATATCCAGTTCGCAGAAATTCCTATCCAAGGGGAATAAAAGGAAGTGAGAGAGTCGAAATCTCTATAAGTGGATGAAATTCCACACAATCTTCTCGATATCCTCGCCGGTGAACTTCCCTTGCATCCGTCAGTGCTCTTTAAAACTTCATTTTACTCTGGAACACAGCCCGTGGTTTGTGAGCTGCGGCATATAATTCCATTAACAAACAAGGATGAAGTCTACCTCCTTTACCTTTCCGCCGTAGATTGCGTAGACTCTCGCGTCGTTTTCATCGACTAAATGACAATTCCGTCCTGCCATTGATCCAGCAAATCTTTGAACAGGCTAAGAGGCTCTCCGAAGAAAAAGCGACTAGCTGAAGAGGTTAACTTTGCCGAAAACCCTTCGTACAATGTTGCAAAAACTCTTTTCGCGGACTGTAAAATCGCAGAGAAAAAAACTCAGTACCCTGTACTTCGAGATGCTTTTGGAAA
Source organism: Schistocephalus solidus (assembly GCA_017591395.1). Taxonomy (NCBI): domain Eukaryota; kingdom Metazoa; phylum Platyhelminthes; class Cestoda; order Diphyllobothriidea; family Diphyllobothriidae; genus Schistocephalus; species Schistocephalus solidus. Next base: position 3,313 of record WEDG01006819.1, on the reverse strand, counting down.
CCCTATAGCTGACGCTAAGTTGACGGCTGATAGCTTCAATGCTTTCTTGTCTAGAACTTTCAGTGAACATTCGGTCGCCCCCTTTCCAAACGTCCGGGTTTGGACCGGTAACGTCCTCGAAAAACATAACTTTTTACCCTCTGGGACGTAACCGTAGCCATTCGGCGTTCTCGCCAATCTTACAGTCCTGGACCAGATGGCGTCCCGGTCAGCGTTCTAAAGGCGGATGCAAATGATATATTTCCGTCACTTCTGTATAAGATATTCAATCTTGCTCTTGAAAGTGAAAACCTTCCCTATTTTTATGGAAGGAATCGCACATTTTGCCTATACCCAAACACGGCAGAACTACGTCATTTGACGACTTTAGGCCAATAAATACACTGCCAGCAGCCTCGAAGATATTAGAGACCTTGATTAAAGACAAGTTGATGCGTCACCTAACAGAGAATAACCTACTTAATGCGGCTCAGCATGGGTTTCTCGAAAAAAGATCTTGTGACACCTGCCAGCTCTCTTATTTTGATCATGTGCTACAATCTAGAGATAGTGGTTTTGCAATTTACACCGTTTATTTCGACTTCACGAAGGCTTTTGATCGTGTCAACCACGATCTCCTCCTGCTGAAACTTACCTCCTTCGGCATAGATAACAAGCTTCTGAACTTAATATCCTCCTATTTGAATGATCGCGCACAACGGGTAAAAATTTCCGATGTTATCTCCAACCCCACGCACGTGAGGAGTGGCGTTATTCAGGGTAGTGTACTCGGCCCGCTTCTATTTTGCCTTTTTGTGAACGATGTTCCTGATTGTTTTCAGTATGGTAGGCCCTTTATGTACGCTGATGATTTAAAAGTTGCCTATCGTTATAAACCGGTCGATCGCCACATTGTGCTTGAGCTCTTAAAAAAGGATCTTCAAGCCTTCGCTCAGTGGTGTCGCACATGGCGCCTTTTCGCTCTCTTGGCACAAATGCTCCGTTATGGTTAGTTGTGACAACCATCAGCCTCATCTAAGCATAGACGGTCATGACTTAAATGTGCCCGGGTTTATAACGGATCTGGGCATATCATATTCTAGTAGTCTTAATCTGTCAGAGCACTGCGCCCTGATTGTCTCTAAAGCACGCCAAACCACTGGGTTTATTCTCAGAAATTTTAAAACCCTCAATATTAGGGACCAGCCTTTATAAAAATGTATGTCAGACCTAGTCTGGAATACTGCTCGTTTCTATTTAGCCTTCTGCACGCGAGTGAACGGAGGAAGATAGAATCAGTCCAGCACTTCTTTACTAAAGAGTTATTACTTCCAGAGCACAGAAACTTGTCCTACCAACAACGCTGTGAGCTTACAAGCCTCGACCCGTTGTGGCTTCGTAGATTATAGAAGGGACTATTTTTTTACTGTTCAAGCTTTTTAAACGGTTTTACCTTTAACCCCCTTACATCCCTGAGGGCAGCTCGACCACTGTCGGCGCACCAATCATAGAGATGTATTCTTATTTCTTCCTTTGGCACGCACCGTTAAATACCGTCAGTTTTTTTCGGTAAATGCTATAGCAATCTGGAATAAACTACCCAGAAGTATTAAAATTCAGCAAAACTATCCTTTGTTTTACGAGAGCTGTCACTAGTTTTTCTACATTCAGGACACCTTCCGCGAATTTTTGGGTGCTGATTCTGTGGAAGCTCTTTTTCCGTTCTGATGGCGTCCACGGACTCTGAATCCTATGCCGGACTTCATGCTGAAGGCAATATTGCTGGCTCAGCAGTCCGTAATCGGGTTATTCCTCAGTCTACAGCTAGCAGCCGCTCGCCGGCATACTTGCTGCTAGTACAGAAGACCAGATCCACAACACCGAAAGGAGAAGTACTACACTGTGCACCTGTGTCAACACTTCCCTGTCCTAAACTTTAATCTGTTCAACAAGCTGCAGTTTTTTCTCCTGAAAATACCTTAAAGAACGATCAGGAGTTTTTTCACTGTCAGCTGGACCCCTTACTGTATATATCCCTTTTGACCTTGCCTGTAAACTGGCAATAAATAAAAATAATAAAAAAATAATATGTCAAGGTAACGTCGATCGGATGTGAACTTATTTAATGGACCTCAACTGGATGCCAATGTTCGGGTAGATTGAGCGATGATAAGGAGTTGTTCAGGAATGCTCTTCTGAAACTCATTGACAACCATTGCCCACTGAAAAACGTCTACCAGAGCAAGTCACCTGGGTGGATTTCTAGCAACCGCAAAAATGAGATGAACAGGAAGCATAATTATGGCAAAAATACTTATCATAGCTTTCCAGTCAGGCTGCACTAACAACGCAAAATTTGTTCAGCCTTACGCAGACGAACTGCACACTCCAAGCATCAGTCATATCCAGTTCACAGAAATTCCTATCCAAGGGGAATAAAAGGAAGTGAGAGAGTCGAAATCTCTATAAGTGGATGAAATTCCACACAATCTTCTCGATATCCTCGCCGGTGAACTTCCCTTGCATCCGTCAGTGCTCTTTAAAACTTCATTTTACTCTGGAACACTGCCCGTGGTTTGTGAGCTGCGGCATATAATTCCCATTAACAAAAGTGTTATCCGGGGTCGGTGATGAATTACAGACCCATAAGCACGAGATGCATTGTCGGTATGGTCATGGGAGGATCTTTAAGAGAGATTTGGTGCAGTTCATAGAAACTCACAAACTATTATAAGATTGCTAACACGTGTTCATGAAAAAGGGGTGATCCTGCATTAAAAATTTTGCTACATTTCCCCAAGAGCTGGAGCCGATGTTTCGAAGTTAGGCTCATGGTCACATTCCTTCATTTACTTTCAGAACGCCTTCGACACTGTGTCTTAACCGAAATCGCTGCACAAGCTAGACAAATAGGAATCAGAGGTAACACCGGCGAGGATATCGAGAAGATTGTGTGGAATTTCATCCACTTATAGAGATTTCGACTCTCTCACTTCCTTTTATTCCCCTTGGATAGGAATTTCTGTGAACTGGATATGACTGATGCTTGGAGTGTGCAGTTCGTCTGCGTAAGGCTGAACAAATTTTGCGTTGTTAGTGCAGCCTGACTGGAAAGCTATGATAAGTATTTTTGCCATAATTATGCTTCCTGTTCATCTCATTTTTGCGGTTGCTAGAAATCCACCCAGGTGACTTGCTCTGGTAGACGTTTTTCAGTGGGCAATGGTTGTCAATGAGTTTCAGAAGAGCATTCCTGAACAACTCCTTATCATCGCTCAATCTACCCGAACATTGGCATCCAGTTGAGGTCCATTAAATAAGTTCACATCCGATC
>WEDG01006817.1:0-10034 GCA_017591395.1 Schistocephalus solidus | reverse complement strand
CGACAACCAGCGGTAAACCACCGGCGGTTAATCCAAAATCAGTGCACAATACCTAAACCACTTCATATATAACACCCTCACAATAATCACGTTCCTGAGAATATCATGGTTTCCTAGAAACCATGGCTTGGAAGGCGGCCAATCTGACGCTTACACCAAACCACGCCATCGGCCCAGTGAATGTGCTGTGTGTGTCGAGTGGCTGACCAGTGGACTGGGAGTCAGACGGCGATGGCTCCTCCATATCCCCTGATTTTGTGAATGCTGGTGTGGGCGTAATGTGGGGCCAAGTCGTCTGTGACGAACGAAGACGGGTACGCCAACCCGTCAGCCAATGCGCCCACTCTCACATCAGACAACTCACTGGCTCTGACGGTGGTCTGATTGTGGAGGTGGGGAGAGATAGTCATGTCAACAGCTCAGCTCATTTTCTTCACAATAAAAAATCTGACACGCTTAAAACTATCACAGTTCGCTAAAAGCCGTGGCTTGGAGGGTTGACAACTGATGAGAACACTCGGACCGCGTGGTCAGCCCAATGTGTGTTTTGTGTGGAGTGGCTGACTGGCAGACTGAGAGTCAGGTTGCAATGGCTCCTTCGTAATGTGGTCTTTATGGCACTCCCACTCTGTGGGATCCGAGCTAGGTGTGGTGGTATGCCCAGAGGCGGCTCCGGCCACGCCAGCCACCTGGACCCTCTCCCATCTCCGGTCTTTTTGACTCTGTCATGACACCGGGCTCAGGTGGGGGAGGAGGAGAGAGTTCGGTAGATGCAGCGCAAGTCCGCTATCACTTTAAACTAAATCACGCGCAAGTCACCGTCCCTGCGCCACCATTCCATGGAGCCTACGGTGGACCTCGTTGAAGTCGACGGTCGAACTGTCGTGTGTGTGTGTAAAATTCATCGAAAACAAATGAAAATATTAATCAAATTTTAGTATTCTTTTTGTCCATTGGACCTTGCTGTTATGTATTGACTTTCTGTTAATTCAAACTACTGTCCAATTTCATTCGTTACTTGTGTTATGCAAAGACGGGTTGCAGTTGATAAGCCGTCGCGAAATTTATTGGTACCAATAAATCCTGCTGTTTTCGCCTGCTTTAAATTCATACCCGGGAGAAAATGCTTCAAATTTTTAAAAAGTGTTGATTTTGCAGGTGATTGGGGTAGAAGCTTTATTCAAAAGCCGGCATGTTGAAGCGACTTAAATGTCCTTAAGATTTTGCTGCACGTTTCACAACGTTAAAACGCTCTCAATATTATCTTTTCTTATTTAAAAATACATTTGCGAATTTAATTTATCATTTAACACGAAAGAGCACAGCTACCACATGGGTGGCCATTGTGGTTGGCTTTTTAAGAAAAGGAGAGGTATTACCATGAGGTGCTACTGAAGGTCATTCGATAAATGGCCGTAAATTATACGAAAAAATACAAACAATATAAGACGACAGTGACCTGACCACCAATCCGCCAAATGGGCTAACATTAAGGCTGTATAAATAACTGTGCTGATGTATAAAAAAGTTAGTCGCTAAACCGAAGGGTGGAAAGAAATAAAAATTTGAGGTGGATCGACTTTTTTAAAAAATAAAAAGTGGTGCAGGAGCCTGCTTTCTGAAGATTGGACAGTCAGGGTGGTTAGGAGTGTTAAATAGAACCACCAACCAATGAGAACACAGCAGTAAACACCCTCACACACACACACACACGCGAAAACATACGAGTTGCGGTCATGTAAGTTTTGGTCCTGGGGAATGTCTCCTTTCAAAGCCCTTTTCTTTTGTAAGATCTTTTTGAAAACCAAAGTGAGCTCACCCACTAGAAATGAATAAATAAAGAAATTACTATTATTTGTGAAGAAGAGAATTCTGGGGTGAGAAAATGGTGAGATAGAGAGGAGTTGCTCACTGGAACCGAATTTTGTTTTGCTAAAGACTTCGCGAACTTGGTTGGTTCTCCATTTTCAAAGCGCCAAAAGAGACCAGAATTTTAAATGTGGGACCCAGTTAACCGGCGTTCAACTGAGAGATTTGTTAACTCGCTCAGCCTTTTGGTATTTTTTTCTGGCGACCTATCGGTCGATTTGAAAATAATTAACCACCTAAGCTCTTCCAAACTTCAGCGACACAAAAACAGTGCTCCAGTGAACAAATTCTATTTCTTAAAGCAAATCATGTTGTTTATGCTAAGATGGACAGCATATGGGCCCGCGAATGGATGGATTTTTCAATTCTCAGGAGTAGAGCAGTCATAGCCAACCGAAGTAGGCCAGGCGTGAAATTCCCGAAACTGGAATGGAAATTACAGGCTTATGAGCCATCATCAGCCAGCTATACCCAACCCACGTATTGCAACACCTGAAGGTCATACTCGCAACCTGTAGGCTAGAATTCCAACGCTCTAACCATTACAGCTGCTGTGAGGCTGCTGGCGGGGCTCGAAAGTGAGTCCTAAAGCCCAATGGGAAGAGTATGTCTCGAAACGCAATCGGTAAGCGTCCCATTACAATTTTTATCATTTCGATCAAAACCGACAGGACAACAAGCCATAGGCTGTTGGATTTCTATCTAAAGTTTATTTCACGCAAGCACGGGAGTAATCCAGTCGGAGATCACAGGATCGGCATTAAAAATCTAATCATAGACGCGCTCAAAAATGCTACCTCAGTTCGCACGCATAACAGTAAATGCTCAGTGCATTGAGTATGCTAGGAGTCCCAAAATATACTCAAACTGTGCAGCAAAAATTAGCGTCACTAAGGATACAGATTTCGACCGCAAACGAAACTCAATTACTATGGAGTGCATGCTAGAAGTCCTTCACTTGTAGTTTTCGTCAGAAGATTCGGAAGAGTTCAATGTTAACCACAAAATTTCCCCGAAAAAGGGCTAGGCTGTAGTAGTGTAAGCGTGGAACTTGAATATATCGAAACCCCCGTGGGAGTCCGGTCTAGCAGCGGAACTATGATAGATGGTGAAACATTGTGGGTAACGGCCACTCGCAGCCCGCAGTCGGGATTATAAAAGCCCCTCATCGATCCATATGTCAGTTAATTACCCCCATATTCCAGCATAGAGGTACACGAATGGCAATGCGTTTATTGCTGCTGAATCGAGGTCACGTAGCTAGGGTCGCGTAACCTCTAAAACTGAAATTTTGTGAGGCAACCTGCAAGCAAACGGTGACTGATACCTCGCTGGTTACTTTTAGTTAGTAATCCGTCTAAAAAACACGTAAAGCCTCTTTGTACACCCTCAACACAAGTTTTTCGAAGCGATCATGCGGCTTCATGATAGTCACATGAGCAAATTCATAGTCATTGGTCGTCTGATTTTTACAACTAACTAGCCTCTAGATAACTGCATATGATCCAAGCGAGAAAGTAGTCAACTTGCCATTTTATTGGCGGAAAAAATATTGTGCAATTTCTACCGAATAGAAAGCAGATTTCAGTGCAGTGCATTCTTCTGAATTATACCATGTAGCACGAATTATACCATGTAGCACGAGTACCCTGGTCAGTCTTGCGAATATCCTTCACGTAAGGAGTGCTCCATCATGATCAAAGTCGAATGGGGGAATAAGGCTTGGTGCAGCCAAGAACAAATTCACATGCAAAATGTTTTCAATGCAAGCTTATTGTGACAGTTATAAAAAAACCACGTCCGCCTCTTTCGTGACTAAGTTCATGACCTCGAATTCAGTTGGGATCCAGTCCCACATTTCCTACCTCAACGATAACTCAGCAATCTACCTGTCGCGCTGGAAGTTGATTGTTATTAAGAACAACTGCCAGCTAAGAGTATAGCCATTCAAAATCCCACTGAGAAATGAGCCCTAACACGTTCAAAGACAATGAATCCGAATACTTAGAGATAAATGCCTGCCCTTGCTTCAGAGTGACTTCAAGCTGTGGACAAAAAGTGAGGGATGAGCAGGTAGGCACTCCCAAACGTACCAGCCCCCGGCGTTTTTATGCTCTTTATAGGCTCGGTCTGCCAGTAGTCAGTGCTGTTTTCGCGCGTAATGCAATATCCGACAAAGCTGTAGAGAAATCCCAATTGTTCCTGCAATCAGAAAAAAAATCCGTTTGATTTAAGCAAGTTTAAGCTTTGCACTAAAGCAATAAATGTAACGTATTCTGTCATAAACAAGAGAGAGAACGACAACTAACTCAAATTGACGGAGTATTGTCGCATTGAAGCGCCTGTCCATTACTGCGTCAGCTATCCAAACAAAATTGATGTACAGGACCGTCGATTGTCTTAAAGACTGCTCTTTTCTTCAGATAACTGATAACTAGTTTGGATCGATGACACTCTAGTTGAAGTATTTGTAACCTGTAACCGCGAAACAACGCGGCTAATTATACGCATATTAAACTGAAAAAAGTAAATACTAGCCGCAGTCGAAAGTGGCAAAACGTCCCATCTGCTTGGCGTGAGTTGAACCCATCAAATCTAACTAAAACCTATTTAAAGTCGGATACTTGTTTTTACATTCGCTCTTGCAGTTGTCGGATGACTTCTCCCACGTAGTTGCACTGCCCGTGGTTACACTGAAGTTCATAGACCGCGGGTGATCTCTTTTGTTTAGACATGGGATCGTCGGACACCAACATTCGTTGATGGAGTGTATCGCTGTCTGCGGATGATTTAAATCCCAAGCAGCATGAAAGCGCAAACTACGTTCTTCAAAAGACTTGTCATATTTTGGATGCTCTGTCATTATTCTACTTTACTCGGTTAATGCTACTGGATAGCCATTGTGTCGGACATGCTGTTAAAAACCGTCAATCTTGTTGTGCTTTTCAACTGCTTTTTGAAAACACAATTCTATTCCTTCGTTTCGTGTGCATTTGCAGCTTCATGTTATGACGCAGTTTATGGTGCTTTTGGTTGATTCCCGTGCGCTTTATTCGCTAACTTGTCGTCAGCATGCTGGTCGAGGAGGCTACATAGTCAGGAAGGTCGACGGTAAATTTTTGACCTCACATCAAAATGGGAATTTGCACACAAAAAGTATTTGTTGAACAGCTTTCAAAAAAGTAGGCACTGTGAACGTTCCTGGGAACAGAGTTGCCTAGATTTTGAGGCGTAACAGTTAAAACTGTGGAATTTAGAATGCATCGGAAGACCATAATTTTCGCGTAATATGGTGTTTAGTTTTCCTAACTGCGCATGTAGTGATCAAGCTGAATTTCCCTAGTTCCCTGTAGGCATTTAACTGTCATTTCAATACAATAATTGTGCTTGTTCACGTAGCACTTTGAAGCCCAAAATTATATTCCCTCCAGCTTAAGTGGGACTTGCGTACCTTATCATTCTGCCATGCGTAGGTAGACTTTATTTTCCTGAATTCGGGAGCTAGAATAACGCAGATCTTATTCTTAATCCACTACTCGTTACTTTTCAAATCCCCGAAACGGAGTAGACGGAAAGTACCATCAACGTGACCCTCTGCTTTTGCATTCAAATGATGATTCATCTACGGCTCGACTGGAGCTAAATTAAACATTTTAGTCGCTCTGTAAGTGCAGAAAACAATGCAAGCAATCTCATTGGCTTATTTATTTTTCCCATTGAAATTCTGCTTCCCAAATAGTACCTTTGATATAACCAAGTCTGATCGATATTTCCGGAGGGCGAGGACTGTACCAAACACGTCAATGACATCAGAATGACTGCGCAACTGTTGCAGCAGAAGGATGGCGCAAATAAACGTCCCCTCTCTTCCATCCTCGGCACTAAAATGCGAAGAAAATTGTACTGTGATCGGTAAATTCAGCAGGCATAAAGCAACGGGAAGGAGTATTTATGAATTAATTTAGTACCTTGAGTGAATAATGGTTGGTCCCGTCTTCTTGTTGGCTGGTAGTTCTGAAAATATTTTCAGATAGAACTGGACAAACTCGTAGAAAGCGGCCATTCTAGGAGGTCTTCTGACTGGCCAGGCAATGAAATGTAGCTGATTGACATCCCAAGCCTAAAGTCACAGTAGAAGGCAGATAGTGGATGGCGAAAAATTTGGAGTATGTAACACTGAAAATGAGAAGACGCGATCAATTGAAAAAAAACCTTATTCGTCTGATGGTTCGGATTCACGCTCAAACCCATCATTAGAGACGGCATCCGATGCTAGCAATTCGTACGTGGGTAATTTCGGTCATTGGGGTGTATGGGTACTAGTTAGGGGTGGAACCACACAGATAGCATTTGGTCGCTCCATTTGTCTCTTAAAGGTGATGAATGCTCCTGTGGCCGCCTCTAACTGGTACCCAAGTCTCACCTGTGGCTCCTCAAAGTTGGGTTCTTCCCAGCGGCCCCACCCCAGGCAACCGTCGTGACCGGCGGGCTAAACAAGGTAAGGGGCTCGGGTGCTGTGTGTGCCTCAACACCCGGTATTTCTGACTCCCAAACTTCCCACCTCCCCCCTCTCAAAAAGTCCTACGGTGTGAGCGACAGCAACCCTGTAGGCGACCCAGGCTAACTTGGGTTATTCTCCAACTAAAACAAAACCGTGACCCATAGTGGAGTTCGGTAGCTGTCTGGGATGTCCGAGCAGCCCTATTTAGGGACAGCACTGCTTGACTCCTCGCGGAGGAAGGGGCTTAAAAAGATGCCCTAAACAAATGCTATTTATCACGTCTTCTGCAGCCGGCCGCGACTCGCAGATCACAAAATAAGCGGTCATAAAATTCAAAAAAACAACAATACCCCCCGTCCCAATCCCCCTCACCATACACCCCAGGCTGCTCGGGTACGTCCACACACAATAGCAGCCTGGAATGTTCACTTCATTCTAAAGAATCCTAGGAGCAACCGGCTGGAACGGAGGACGGCGCTTGTCGCTCGGGAACTGGCGCACTACAAGGTGGACATTGCTGCTCTCAGCGAGACCAAATTCTCTGAGCAGGGCCAGCTGGAGGAGGTAGGTGCCGGCTACACCTTCTTCTGGAGCGGCCGGCCAAAGGCAGAGCGACGCAACGCTTGTGTTGCCTTTGCGATCCGGAACGACACCGTGGGACATCTGCTCTGTCTGCCGCAGGGTATCAATGAGCACCTGACGAGCCTCCACCTGCCTCTTCGGGGAGACCAGTTCGCTACCATCATCAGCGCTTATGCTCCGCCAATGACGAGCTCTGATGTGGCGAAGAACAAATTCTACGAGGACCTGCACGCCCTGCTGTCGACTGGGCCGAAGGCGGACAAGTTAATTGCCCTTGGTGACTTAAACGCCCGCGTTGAGACGGACCACGCTGCCTGGCAGGGAGTGCTGGGTCCGAGTGGTCTTGGTAGCTGTAACGATAACGGCCTTCTTCTTCAATGAACCTGAGCGGAACACCGTCTCATGCTGACAAACACCTTCTGCCGCCTTCCGACGCGGGAGAAGGCCACTTGGATGCACCGTCGGTCGAGGCACTGGCATCTGCTGGACTATGTTCTCGTCCGGAGGCGAGATCGACAGGACGTGCTGGTAACCAAAGCGATCCACGATGCCGATGATTGGAGGGATCGATGCCTCGTCTTCTCTCAGATGAGGCTCCGACTTCAACTCCGACGTAGGCCTCAAGGTAAGCGACCTTCAAGTAAGTTAAATACTCTTTTGTTAAATCTGCCTGCTCACTGTTTTGATTTCAGCAACCAAATAACCGAGAACCTGCAGAACCAGCACGCTCGAGATAATAACGCCATCGTGAAAACGCGACGGTGTCAACTGCGAAATGTCATCCAGTCCACCACCCTCAAAGTCCTCGGACGCGAGGACTGGTTTGACGATAATGACGCCGAAATCAGCAACTTACTCGCGGAGAAGAACGGACTACACAAAGCTGACATGGACCTTCGGACTGACGCTACCAAAGCAGCCTTCTTGAAATGCCGCCGCCTTATACGGCAACGGCTGCGGGAGATGCAGGACGCCTGGATGATCCGAACGGCTGAGGAAATCCAGGGGTATGCGGACCGCAATGAAATGAAAAACCTTTTCAAACGCATCAAAGGCATATACGGCCCCTGCATCAAGGGGACCGCACCGCTGCTCAGCTCTGCCGGCACAACACTGCTGACAGAGAAATCGAAAATTCTGAAGCGCTGGGCCGAGCACTTAAGAAGTGTCCTTAATTGCTCATCATCCATCTACGATGCTGCCATTGACCGGCTCTCTCAAGTGAACACGAACAATGACCTGGATCTGCCGCCTTCCCTGCACAGAAACCATCCGGGCCGTGCAGCAGATTTCCAGCGGTAAAGCACCGGGATCTGACGCAATCCCACCGGAAGTCTACAAGCACGGTGAACCCCGGCTGATGGCAGAACTCACAACACTCTTCCAGGAGATGTGGCGCCAAGGACAAGTTCCTCAGGATTTCAAAGACGCGACCATCGTCCATCTCTACAAACGGAAGGTGAACCGGCAACTCTGTGAAAATCACAGAGGCATCTTGTTTCTCAACATCGCCGGGAAGATCTTCGCTCGTATCATTCTCAATCGTCTGAACGGTCACATAGAGCAGGTTCTCCTCCCGGAAAGCCAATGTGGCTTCCGCCGACACCGCGAAACAACCGACAGGATCTTTGCCGCCCGCCAGCTATAAGAGAAGTGCCAGAAGATGCGAACTCACCTATACACTACCTTCGTGGATCTGACGAAAGCCTTTGACACGGTGAATCGCGATGGACTGTATAAATTCATGTAGAATTTCGGCTGTCCTGAGCGGTTCATCACGCACGTGGTGCGTCAGCTTTATGGCAGGATGACGGCGCGTGTCACTGACAACGGCCGGTATCCAAAGCATCCGTAGTGACCAACGGAGTGAAGCAGGACTGCGTATTGGCTCCAACCCTCTTCAGTCTCATGTTCTCTGCTATGCTGAATGACGCATACCGTGATGAGCAGCCTGGGATCCGCATCACCTACAGAACACAACAGTCGTCGTATGCAGGCTTCAACGCGCGTCTACGACTACAGTCCATGGCTTGCTCTTCGCGGACGACTGCGCCTGTAATACCGTGACGGAGGAGGACATGCAAAGGCGAATGGACCTCTTCGTCGCAGGTAGCGCCAATTTCGGATTAATAATCAGTAGAGCCAAAACGATTGTAATGCACCAGCCGCTACCCAGTGCGGAATACAATGCTTCCCAAATCAATGTCAACGGTGCTTAACTTAAAAACATGGAAATCTTCGCTTATCCAGGAAGCATGCTGTCACGCAACACGAGAATCAATTACGAGGTTGCCCAACGAATCTCCAAAGCTAGTCAGGCCTTTGGACAGCTGCAGGCCTCCATGTGGAGTCACCACAGTATTCACCTGAACACCAAACTGAAGATATACAAAACCATCGTCTTGGCGAAACGCCCTTACGAAGCGGAGACCTGGACCGTCTACTCGAACAAAGCCAGGAAGCTGAATCACTTCCATATCAGCTGCCTCCGCAGAATACTGAAGCTGAAATGGCAAGACAGGATCCCGGACACGGCCTTGCCAACATACCCGCGCTGTCAACGTATCTTCCGCGCGCGAATCGGCCTGGTTAGACATCTTCGGACGCAATGCACCAACAATCCGACAATTCCAATTTCTACGTCAAATTCTACTAACCCTTCTTCAGACTCCCCCACCCTCACTCCTGGCATCAATTCTTTTACTCCCACCATCATAGAGATCAAAACTCTACTCATCGTCTGTTATCCCCACCACTGCAACCATCACAGCCTTCAACTTCACTACCACCGCCACCACCATCAGCGATGGGGACTCTCTCCTAAACTATCCTTAATGCGACCGCAAATTCACCTCACGCATCGGCCTGGCCGGTAACTTGCGAATCCATCGTACAGAGACTGGTGAACCAGTGGCTCGAGCACCAACACACAGCAGAGATCGCCACCTCCACTACCCTCACTGTCTCTGCGCATTCACTCATCGCAAGAACCTATTCATATACATTCGCATCCATGACAGCGGAATTCACCGCAATGACGACAACACCCTTACACCATGCACACCTTCCGCTACTGCCATGC
>WEDG01006815.1:0-51319 GCA_017591395.1 Schistocephalus solidus | reverse complement strand
TGTGCCCTGAACTCAGACTAGAGTACTCACAGAGAGTCGCATAGCGACGTAGCATATGTTGATAATGTGGAACCGACAAAGACAATGGGAGACCGGAATGGGCCATTTCTGGCTTATTAGCCGTCATCAGCCAGTTATACCCAATCCCAGGTGTGGAAACACCTGGGATTCGAACCCGCGACCTTTTGGTATTTGAGTCGAACGTTTCTACCATTGAGCCACGGGCTCGTTGCTTTGTCGGATGCGATCGGGAATATGATGATAGTATGTGTCTCACCGATCTGCTTAAGGAACATTTATGTTCCGTTGTGCCCTGGAACTCAGACTAGAGTACTCACAGGCAGTCGCATAGCGACGTGTAGCATATGTTGATAATGTGGAACCGACAAAGACAAGGGAGACCGGAATGGCCATTTTCTGGCTTATTTGCCGTCATCAGCCAGTCATACCCAATCCCAAGTGTGGAACACCTGGGATTCGAACCCGCAGACCTTTGGTATTTGAGTCGAACGCTCTACCATTGAGCCACGGGCTCGTTGCTTTGTCGGTTGCGATCGGGAATATGATGATAGTGTGTGTCTCACCGATCTGCTTAAGGAACATTTATGTTCCGTTGTGCCCTGGAACTCAGACTAGAGTACTCTACAGGCAGTCGCATAGCGACGTGTAGCATATGTTGATAATGTGGAACCGACAAAAGACAAGGGAAGACCGGAATGGCCATTTCTGGCTTATTTAGCCGTCATCAGCCAGTCATACCCAATCTCAAGTGTGGAACACCTGGGATTCGAACCCGCGACCTTTTGGTATTTGAGTCGAACGCTCTACCATTGAGCCACGGGCCTCGTTGCTTTTGTCGGTTGCGATCGGGAATATGATGATAGTGTGTGTCTCACCGATCTGCTTAAGGAACATTTATGTTCCGTTGTGCCCTGAACTCAGACTAGAGTACTCACAGGCAGTCGCATAGCGACGTGTAGCATATGTTGATAATGTGGAACCGACAAAGACAAGGGAGACCGGAAGGGCCATTTCTGGCTTATTAGCCGTCATCAGCCAGTCATACCCAATCCCAAGTGTGGAACACCTGGGATTCGAACCCGCGACCTTTGGTATTTGAGTCGAACGTTTCTACCATTGAGCCACGGGCTCGTTGTTTGTCGGTTTGCGATCGGGAATATGATGATAGTGTGTGTCTCACCGATCTGCTTACGAACATTTATGTTCCGTTGTGCCCCTGGAACTCAGACTAGTAGTACTCACAGGCAGTCGCATAGCGACGTGAGCATATGCTGATAATGTGAACCGACAAACGACAAGGGAGACCGGAATGGCCATTTCTGGCTTATTTACCGTCCTGAGCCAGTCATACCCAATCCCAAGTGTTAAACACCTGGAAATTAAAACCCGCGACCTTTGGTATATGAGTCGAACGCTCTACCATTGAGCCACGGGCTCGTTGTTTTGTCGGTTTGCCATCAGGAATATGATGATAGTGTGTGCTCACCGATCTGCTCTACGCGAACATTTATGTTCCGCCGTGCCCTGGAACTCAGACTAGAGCACTCACTGGCAGTCGCACTAGCGACGTGTAGCATATGCTGATAATGTGGAACCGACAAAGACAAGGGGAGAGACCGGAATAGCCATTTCGGCTTATTAACCGTCCTACACCAGTTCATACCCAATCCCAGTGTGGAACACCTGGGATTCGAACCCGCAACCTTTGGTATTTGAGTCGAAATCGCTCTAACATTGGAGCCACGGGCTCGTTGTTTTGTCGGTTGCGATCGGGAATATGATGATAGTATGCGTCTCACCGATCTGCTTAAGGAACATTTATGTTCCGTTGTGCCCTTGAACTCAGACTAGAGTACTCACAGGCAGTCGCATAGCGACGTTTAGCATATGTTGATAATGTGGAACCGACAAAGACAAGGGAGACCGGAATGGCCATTTCTGGCTTATTAGCCGTCATCAGCCAGTCATACCCAATCCCAAGTGCGGAACACCTGGGATTCGAACCCGCGACCTTTGGTATTTGAGTCGAACGCTCTACCATTGAGCCACGGGCTCGTTGCTTGTCGGTTGTGATCGGGAATATGATGATCAGTGTGGGGGTCTCACCGATCTGCTTAAGGAACATTTATGTTCCGTTGTGCCCTGAACTCAGACTAGAGTACTTTCACAGGCAGTCGCATAGCGACGTGTAGCATATGTTGATAATGTGGAACCGACAAAGACAAGGGAGACCGGAATGGCCATTTCTGGCTTATTAGCCGTCATCAGCCAGTCATACCCAATCCCAAGTGTGGAACACCTGGGATTCGAACCCGCGACCTTTGGTATTTGAGTCGAACGCTTTCTACCATTGAGCCACGGGCTCGTTGTTTTGTCGGACGTGATCGGGAATATGATGATAGTATGTGTTCACCGATCTGCTTAAGGAACATTTATGTTCCGTTGTGCCCTGAACTCAGACTAGAGTATTCTCACAGGCAATCGCATAGCGACGTGTAGCATATGTTGATAATGTGGAACCGACAAAGACAAGGGAGACCGGAATGGCCATTTCTGGCTTATTAGCCGTCATCAGCCAGTCATACCCAATCCCAAGTGTGGAACACCTGGGATTCTGAACCCGTGACTTTTGGTATTTGAGTCGAACGCTTTCTACCATTGAGCCACGGGCTCGTTGTTTTGTCGGTTGCGATCGGGAATATGATGATAGTATGTGTCTCACCGATCTGCTTAAGGAACATTTATGTTCCGTTGTGCCCTGAACTCAGACTAGAGTACTCACAGGCAGTCGCATAGCGACGTGTAGCATATGTTGATAATGTGGAACCGACAAAGACAAGGGAGACCGGAATGGCCATTTCTGGCTTATTAGCCGTCATCAGCCAGTCATACCCAATCCCAAGTGTGTAACACCTGGGATTTGAACCCGTGACCTTTGGTATTTGAGTCGAACGCTTTCTACCATTGAGCCACGGGCTCGTTGCTTTGTCGGTTTGCGATCGGGAATATGATGATAGTGTGTGTCTCACCGATCTGCTTAAGGAACATTTATGTTCCGTTGTGCCCTGAACTCAGACTAGAGTACTCACAGGCAGTCGCATAGCGACGTGTAGCATATGTTGATAATGTGGAACCGACAAAGACAAGGGAGACCGGAATGGCCATTTCTGGCTTATTAGCCGTCATCAGCCAGTCATACCCAATCCCAAGTGTGGAGCACCTGGGTTCAGAACCCGCGACCTTTGGTATTTGAGTCGAACGCTCTTCCATTGAGCCACGGGCTCGTTGTTTTTTCGGTTGCGATCGGGAATATGATGATAGTGTGTGTCTCACCGATCTGCTTAAGGAACATTTATGTTCCGTTGTGCCCTGGAACTCAGACTAGAGTACTCACAGGCAGTCGCACAGCGACGTGTAGCATATGTTGATAATGTGGAACCGACAAAGACAAGGGAGACCGGAATGGCCATTTCTGGTTTATTTAGCGTCATCAGCCAGTCATACCCAATCCCAAGTGTGGAAACACCTGGGATTCGAACCCGCGACCTTTGGTATTTGAGTCGAACGCTCTACCATTGAGCCACGGGCTCGTTGCTTTGTCGGTTGCGATCGGGAATATGATGATAGTGTGTGTCTCACCGATCTGCTTAAGGAACATGTACGTTCGTTGTGCCCTGGAACTCAGACTAGAGTACTCACAGGCAGTCGCATAGCGACGTGTAGCATATGTTGATAATGTGGAACCGACAAAGACAAGGGAGACCGGAATGGCCATTTCTGGCTTATTAGCCGTCATCAGCCAGTCATACCCAATCCCAAGTGTGGAAACACCTGGGATTCGAACCCGCGACCTTTGGTATTTGAGTCGAACGCTCTACCATTGAGCCACGGGCTCGTTGCTTTTGTCGGTTGCGATCGGGAATATGATGATAGTGTGGGGCTCACCGATCTGCTTAAGGAACATTTATGTTCCGTTGTGCCCTGAACTCAGACTAGAGCCTTTCGCAGGCAGTCGCATAGCGACGTGTAGCATATGCTGATAAGGCGGAACCGACAAAGACAAGGGAGACCGGAATGGCCATTTCTGGCTTATTAGCCGTCATCAGCCAGTCATACCCAATCCCAAGTGTGGCAAACATGGGATTCGAACCCGCGACCTTTGGTATTTGAGTCGAACGCTCTACCATTGAGCCACGGGCTCGTTGCTTTTGTCGGTTGCGATCGGGAATATGATGATAGTATGTGTCTCACCGATCTGCTTAAGGAACATTTATGTTCCGTTGTGCCCTGGAACTCAGACTAGAGTACCTCGCAGGCAGTCGCATAGCGACGTGTAGCATATGTTGAAATGTGGAACCGACAAAGACAAGGGAGACCGGAATGGCCATTTCTGGCTTATTAGCCGTCATCAGCCAGTCATACCCTATCCCAAGTGTGGAACACCTGGGATTCGAACCCGCGACCTTTTGGTATTTGAGTCGAACGCTCTACCATTGAGCCACGGGCTCGTTGCTTTTGTCGGTTGTGATCGGGAATATGATGATCGTGTGTGGCTCACCGATCTGCTTAAGGAACATTTATGTTCCGTTGTGCCCTGAACTCAGACTAGAGTACTTTCACAGGCAGTCGCATAGCGACGTGTAGCATATGTTGATAATGTGGAACCGACAAAGACAAGGGAGACCGGAATGGCCATTTCTGGCTTATTAGCCGTCATCAGCCAGTCATACCCAATCCCAAGTGTGGAACACCTGGGATTCGAACCCGCGACCATTGGTATTTGAGTCGAACGCTTTCTACCATTGAGCCACGGGCTCGTTGTTTTGTCGGTTGTGATCGGGAATATGATGATAGTGTGTGTCTCACCGATCTGCTTAAGGAACATGTATGTTCCGTTGTGCCCTGGAGCTCAGACTAGAGTACTCACAGGCAGTCGCATAGCGACGTGTAGCATATGATGAAATGGAACCGACAAAGACAAGGGAGACCGGAATGGCCATTTCTGGCTTATTAGCCGTCATCAGCCAGTCATACCCAATCCCAAGTGTGGCACACCTGGGATTCGAACCCGCGACCTTTGGTATTTGAGTCGAACGCTTTCTACCATTGAGCCACGGGCTCGTTGTTTTGTCGGTTGCGATCGGGAATATGATGATAGTGTGGGGCTCACCGATCTGCTTAAGGAACATTTATGTTCCGTTGTGCCCTGAACTCAGACTAGAGTACTCACAGGCAGTCGCACAGCGACGTGTAGCATATGTTGATAATATGGAACCGACAAAGACAAGGGAGACCGGAATGGCCATTTCTGGCTTATTAGCCGTCATCAGCCAGTCATACCCAATCCCAAGTGTGGAACACCTGGGATTCGAACCCGCGACCTTTGGTATTTTGAGTCGAACGCTCTACCATTGAGCCACGGGCTCGTTGCTTTTGTCGGTTGCGATCGGGAATATGATGATAGTGGGGGCTCACCGATCTGCTTAAGGAACATGTATGTTCCGTTGTGCCCTGGAGCTCAGACTAGAGTACTCACAGGCAGTCGCATAGCGACGTGTAGCATATGTTGAAATGTGGAACCGACAAAGACAAGGGAGACCGGAATGGCCATTTCTGGCTTATTTAGCCGTCATCAGCCAGTCATACCCAATCCCAAGTGTGGCACACCTGGGATTCGAACCCGCGACCTTTGGTATTTGGAGTCGAACGCTCTACCATTGAGCCACGGGCTCGTTGTTTTGTCGGTTGCGATCGGGAATATGATGATAGTGTGGGCTCACCGATCTGCTTAAGGAACATGTATGTTCCGTTGTGCCCTGGAGCTCAGACTAGAGTACTCACAAGCAGTCGCATAGCGACGTGTAGCATATGCTGATAATGCGGAACCGACAAAAGACAAGGGAGACCGGAATGGCCATTTCGGCTTATAAGCCGTCATCAGCCAGTCATACCCAATCCCAAGTGTGAACACCTGGGATTCGAAACCCGCGACCTTTTGGTATTTGAGTCGAACGCTCTACCATTGAGCCACGGGCTCGTTGTTTTTGTCGGTTGTGATCGGGAATATGATGATAGTGTGGGGCTCACCGATCTGCTTAAGGAACATGTATGTTCCGTTGTGCCCTGGAGCTCAGACTAGAGCCTCGCAGGCAATCGCATAGCGACGTGTAGCATATGTTGATAAGGTGGAACCGACAAAGACAAGGGAGACCGGAATGGCCATTTCTGGCTTATTAGCCGTCATCAGCCAGTCATAACCAATCCCAAGTGTGGCACACCTGGGATTCGAACCCATGACCTTTGGTATTTGAGTCGAACGTTTCCACCATTGAGCCACGGGCTCGTTGTTTTGCCGGTTGTGATCGGGAATATGATGATAGTGTGCGTCTCACCGATCTGCTTAAGGAACATGTATGTTCCGTTGTGCCCTGGAGCTCAGACTAGAGTACCCTCGCAGGCAGTCGCATAGCGACGTAGCATATGTTGAAATGGAACCGACAAAAACAAGGGAGACCGGAATGGCCATTTCTGGCTTATTAGCCGTCATCAGCCAGTCATACCCAATCCCAAGTGTGGAACACCTGGGATTCAAACCGCGACCTTTGGTATTTGAGTCCAACGCTCTACCATTGAGCCACTGGCTCGTTGCTTTTGTCGGTTGTGATCGGGAATATGATGATAGTATGTGTCTCACCGATCTGCTTAAGGAACATTTATGTT
Source organism: Schistocephalus solidus (assembly GCA_017591395.1). Taxonomy (NCBI): domain Eukaryota; kingdom Metazoa; phylum Platyhelminthes; class Cestoda; order Diphyllobothriidea; family Diphyllobothriidae; genus Schistocephalus; species Schistocephalus solidus. The sequence goes on along the minus strand of WEDG01006815.1, from coordinate 44,578 downwards.
CCGTTGTGCCCTGGAACTCAGACTAGAGTACTCACAGGCAGTCGCACAGCGACGTGTAGGATATGTTGATAATGTGGAACCGACAAAGACAAGGGAGACCGGAATGGCCATTTCTGGCTTATTAGCCGTCATCAGCCAGTCATAACCAATCCCAAGTGTGGAAAACCTGGGATTCGAACCCGCGACCTTTGGTATTTGAGTCAACGCTCTACCATTGAGCCACGGGCTCGTTGTTTTGTCGGTTGCGATCGGGAATATGATGATAGTATGGGGCTCACCGATCTGCTTAAGGAACATGCATGTTCCGTTGTGCCCTGAACTCAGACTAGAGTACTCACAGAGCTGCATAGCGACGTGTAGCATATGTTGATAATGTGGAACCGACAAAGACAAGGGAGACCGGAATGGCCATTTCTGGCTTATTAGCCGTCATCAGCCAGTCATACCCAATCCCAAGTGTGGAACACCTGGGATTCGAACCCGCGACCTTTGGTATTTGAGTCGAACGCTTTCTACCATTGAGCCACGGGCTCGTTGCTTTGTCGGTTGCGATCGGGAATATGATGATAGTGTGTGGCTCACCGATCTGCTTAAGGAACATTTATGTTCCGTTGTGCCCTGGAGCTCAGACTAGAGTACTCACAGGCAGTCGCATAGCGACGTGTAGCATATGTTGATAATGTGGAACCGACAAAGACAAGGGAGACCGGAATGGCCATTTCTGGCTTATTAGCCGTCATCAGCCAGTCATACCCAATCCCAAGTGCGGAACACCTGGGATTCGAACCCGCGACCTTTGGTATTTGAGTCGAACGCTCTACCATTGAGCCACGGGCTCGTTGCTTTTTTCGGTTGCGATCGGGAATATGATGATAGTGTGGGCTCACCGATCTGCTTAAGGAACATTTATGTTCCGTTGTGCCCTGAACTCAGACTAGAGTACTTTCACAGGCAGTCGCATAGCGACGTGTAGCATATGTTGATAATGTGGAACCGACAAAGACAAGGGAGACCGGAATGGCCATTTCTGGCTTATTAGCCGTCATCAGCCAGTCATACCCAATCCCAAGTGCGGAACACCTGGGATTCGAACCCGCGACCTTTGGTATTTGAGTCGAACGCTTTCTACCATTGAGCCACGGGCTCGTTGTTTTGTCGGTTGCGATCGGGAATATGATGATAGTGTGTGGCTCACCGATCTGCTTAAGGAACATTTATGTTCCGTTGTGCCCTGAACTCAGACTAGAGTACTCACAGGCAGTCGCATAGCGACGTGTAGCATATGTTGATAATGTGGAACCGACAAAGACACAAGGGAGACCGGAATGGCCATTTCTGGCTTATTAGCCGTCATCAGCCAGTCATACCCAATCCCAAGTGCGGAACACCTGGGATTCGAACCCGCGACCTTTGGTATTTGAGTCGAACGCTCTACCATTGAGCCACGGGCTCGTTGCTTTGTCGGTTGCGATCGGGAATATGATGATAGTGTGTGGCTCACCGATCTGCTTAAGGAACATTTATGTTCCGTTGTGCCCTGGAACTCAGACTAGAGTACTCACAGGCAGTCGCATAGCGACGTGTAGCATATGTTGATAATGTGGAACCGACAAAGACAAGGGGAGACCGGAATGGCCATTTCTGGCTTATTAGCCGTCATCAGCCAGTCATACCCAATCCCAAGTGTGGAACACCTGGGATTCGAACCCGCGACCTTTGGTATTTGAGTCGAACGCTCTACCATTGAGCCACGGGCTCGTTGCTTTGTCGGTTGCGATCGGGAATATGATGATAGTGTGTGGCTCACCGATCTGCTTAAGGAACATTTATGTTCCGTTGTGCCCTGGAACTCAGACTAGAGTACTCACAGGCAGTCGCATAGCGACGTGTAGCATATGTTGATAATGTGGAACCGACAAAGACAAGGGAGACCGGAATGGCCATTTCTGGCTTATTAGCCGTCATCAGCCAGTCATACCCAATCCCAAGTGTGGCACACATGGGATTCGAACCCGTGACCTTTAGTTTTTGAGTCGAACGCACTACCATTGAGCCACGGGCTCGTTTTTTTGTCGGTTGTGATCGGGAATATGATGATCGTGTGGGGCTCACTGATCTGCTTAAGGAACATGTATGTTCCATTGTGCCCTGGAGCTCAGACTAGAGTCCCTCGTTTGCCGTCGCATAGTGACGTGTAGCATATGATGAAATGGAAATGACAAAGACAAGGGAGACCGGAATGGCCATTTCTGGCTTATTAGCCATCATCAGCCAGTCATAACCATTCTAAAGTGTTGCACACCTGGGATTCGAACGAGTAACCTTTGGTATTTGAGTCGAATGCTCTACCATTGAGCCACGGGTTCGTTGTTTTGCCGGTTGTGATCGGGAATATGATGATAGTGTGGGGCTCTCCGATCTGCTTAAGGAACATATATGTTCCGTTGTGCCCTGGAGCTCAGACTAGAGCCCTCGCAGGCAGTCGCTTAGCGACGTGTATCATATGATGAAATGGAACCGACAAAGACAAGGGAGACCGGAATGGCCATTTCTGGCATATTAGCTAGATTGTTCCGGTCAAGCGCCCAAATCGAAGAACTGGCGAACACTTCCGTACATCAGGAACGTGTCTGAACTCGTTGAAAGGCACCTGCGGAAACATCAAATCCAAGTGGTGCACAAACCAACGACTAGACTATGAAATCAGCTTGTACACCCTAAGGATAGGGTTGGCTATTTAGATAAAAAAGAAGTCGTTTACAAGATACCATGTAATAGCTGCAATGCGGTGTACTGTGGACAGACAGGAAAGTCAGCCTCAACGCGCATACACGAACATCAATTAGCAGTAATGAGACGAGACCACTTGTCTCAAGTTGCCATGCATACGTTAGAAACGGGACACAAATTTGCTTGGGACAAAACTTGCATTGTTGCTTCCTGTCCATCTAAGAAAGGCCGAGAATTTTTAGAGGCCATTTTCTCAGATAACTCATGCATCAACCGACACATCTAATTAGACCATGTGTACAGCTACCTGAAAGAACGCGGGAAGAGACGAGAGCCAATTGAAATGGACATAACCCACAATAACAACAATTAGCAGGAATGACTAAACGATATCGATTTTTTCGGCACGTGTTAAATTTGAACTGTTTTTGCACACTTACCACTTGTCTGACGACGACCTGGGGTACCAGCGTCGAAAATTTACATAATAAAGTTACCTATTGTTTCCCAAAGAACGTCTTTGCTTCTTAATATATATATATATATATATATATATATATATATATATATATATATATATATATATATATATATGGGACGGGGAGGTGAGGAGAGAACAATTACATTGGCTTGTTTGGGAGGGGGAGTTGGGCGGCGAGTAAATACGGCCGGCTAGATTATCGATCATGGTTCCGGGTTGAATTTAGGGAGCATTGCGTTGGTTGGAGGTGTTGGAATGTTTAATTGCGGTTCACCATGTGTGAGGTGGGGTTGGCGAAAAGTGAGATTAGAAATGCCGCAAGGATTAGCAGTCGTTGCTAGGGCGGGGGCGCTCGTCAATCAGTCGTACATGTAACCCTTCGTAATGAGCGTCTAGATTGACGTGGCAATTAATGCTGGTCGTGCTAGAGTGCCAAGCTTCGAGGAATTCTCGAGCGTGTTTGGTGTTGGCCATGGCAATCACTTCGGTACCGTACCAATTGAAACGGTGGTTGCACTCAAGGAGTGCGCAAACACGAGTGATAAGGGGTCACGTTGGCGAATGTCTAGGTTATGTTCGTCGATGCGAGTCCCAAGAGGTCTGCCTGTATGACCAACGTAAACAGAAGAGTAGTTGGCGCATGGTATGCGGTAAATGATATTGCTTAATTGTTCTTTGCGTAGGGTGTTCTATACTCGGCATAGTGTTGCGCGTATGGAGGATGCAGGCTTGTGGGAGACAGAGATGCCAAAGTGACTTAATTGTCGAGAGATTATTTCGGAAACGCCTTGCATTTAAGGTAAAGAATAATATTTCCATGGCACTATATCTCCATGTGTTTGTCTCTGGCGTCGAATACAATTTCTCACGAAGCTCGTTGGGTATCCATTGGACCGGATGAACTGATATAAATATGATAGTTCTTTCTTAAGTTTATCACTGCTGCAATTGCGGAAGGCTCGATGGAAAAGAATGCAAACACAGCTTCTTTTGTGGTCCGCAGGGTGGTTACTTGCATAGTAAAGCATGATTTCCGTGTTAGAGTCCTTTCGATGGATGCTTGCCGCGAGTCCACCAGCACTGAGACTTTTTATACCCACGTCTAGGAATGGGAGTGTATCTCTTGTTGCTGTTGTTGGTGCAAGTACTTAATATCACAAGTCTTTATGATAACGAATGTGTCATCTACGTAGCGGAGCCACATCCTTGGTTCGAAACGTTGTAAGACGCCTTCTTCTAGTCGTCGTAAGACTAGTTTGGCAAGTAGTCCCGATATTGGGAAGCCCATTGGGATGCCCTTCACTTGTTGATAGTATTTACCATCGAACTGACAATAGTTCTTAAGGCAGAGCTTAAGCATGTCTGAAACGTGCTTTTTTGGAATGCCGACAGGATATTCCTCTATGCGTCGCTCTTTGCTGCCAATGGCCAAGTCATTTGGTATAGAGGAGAACAGAGAAACAACGACGTCAGGACAAACTTAAGTCCTTGAATTTTCTGTAGGAATGCCTGCAAGTTTTTGACGTTGTATTGCGACCCATCACTGAGGTGCTTTTGGTTTCTGTATAGCCATTCCGCAAGATTGTAACTGGGGAATCCAATAAGTGACACTACTCTTCTCAATGGCGTGCCTGCCTTGTCATCCTTTGGAAGGCCATACGCGTGTGCGACACGGGGGTCCCTGGGGGTCATAAATCTGGAATCCTCTGGGCTAATGAGTTTCAATTGAGTGAGTTCATTCACCTTTTTCTTTACAGCAGCGGCCTACTTTTTCTTTGGGTCCATATCAAGTGGGGTGTACGCTTCCCTGTCATTGAAGGTCTGGTTTGCCTTGTGTACGTAGTCGGTCTTGTCCATGATGACAGTTGCACCACCTTCACCAGGGCCTCTCCACCTGCCATTCTCTGTCGCTGCAGATCGAGCAGTCGGGGTTATGGATTGGCTGAATGAAGGCAGAATAAGCCCGAAACAGACTGCATTAATCTGCCCCATTCTCTGTCATCCCTTCCCTCTGCAATTTGCTAATTCCTTCATAATCCTACAGACAATAGATCACTGAGACAAAAAGCATACAAAAGAAAACTACAAACTGGACGATAAAGTTACATACAAAGGACGGGTTGGCAGCGTGATGACCCCACGTCACCTGCTACTGTCCATCATTCTATCTGCACCTCTTTAATCAGCTCAGGCCTTTGTAGGCTGCCGTTTTGCTGGTGTCTCCCCATTGCATGCACGGCTAACGCTGTCCTCACCCTAGCAGCCGGCCCCCAAGATGAAGAGATAACGCGAAGCGGCCACTGGCGGCTGCAAAGAGTATGACCCAAACATGTGCCTTGATGACCTTTCTTCTCATTGTTGTGGTCCATTCGTGCCCTTGACTATTGCAATTCATATCCCAGCGCTAGGCTCTAACTTTACCGTTCACGGCAAGGCAGGGGAGATTAGGACGACCAACCCGTATTTCCGCTCGATCTCCGCTGTCGCGGTCCGTCCTCGAACTCGAACACCCCTGTGCTGGCAGCACACTAGTGCGCGTGTGCGCACGCGCCTATTCGGAACTTGGTGTGCACACAACTTTGGGATGATTTACGGTCACCTCGGCAAGTGCGTGTGCCTGCCGCAAGCGACGCGGCCCGTCACCTGGAGAGATAGAGCGGACGGCCCGACAGCACCCTAGTGCAGATGACACACCACCACCACGACTGAATTTAAATTCAACTTGTGTTGCGAATGCACAAGAGCGACCCCGCCGTCTCCCCGCCCCCGCTCATGCAAGCGACGGGACTGGGAGTTCGGCAATGGGGGCTGGGGCCGCGGACGCGGAATCTGGCCGCCACCGCCTCCGCCGGGGCGCGGTCTGAAGATAGGCGTCGTCGGCGGCTTCGGGGTCCTGGTTTCGAGCTAACTCCGCTTTACGCCTCCAACTGTCTCCCTCCCCCCCCTGCAGGTACCAATGAGTCACAGGTAAACTTGTGAAGATTTCAGGCTGACTGGCCTTAGTGCTTTCTAGATGTGGGAGGGGGGCAGGGTGAGGGCAAGCGTCAGGGAGGACTTGCGGTTAATCGCCTTAACCTTTAAACCACCCAGGGTGTAAGAATTGTGCTGTTTGTTTGCCAAAGCAGTTAGTAATATCCCACCTGGCATATGATCGCTGGGATTGCGTTCAATTCAGATTTATGAGTTGCCAAGGTAAATGCTAACTGATGAACAGCTGCAGTAGAGACTACCGAGTTCTGTACCTTGTAGATAAGACACTGTCCATGATAATGTGCAGAATGTTCTATCTAGGAGTTCTAAGTTGCTTGAGGAAGGCGTACAGATAACTTCAATTTCTCCTATCCTTGTAAATATGGGAAAAAATGAACGACGCATTGTCTCCTAAGTAATCCAGTACTAAAATATAGTCAATCCGATAAAAAATGTATTAACCATTATTGATAACGTACATTTAATACACACTAACAAGCAGAAAAATTCAAAATGCTTGGATCAACTGACGTTCATTTCTTTAACTGAATGATGGAGGCCTAAATGTATATATTCCACCTTTTTCCACCAATATGACAAGCTACGCTGGCAGAAATGCACGGCTTTCGCGTGAGAAGTTGGTTTCAACTCGGTCAACCATAATCTGGATCGTAAGTATGCGTCAAACGCAAAAGTTATTTCCGCACTTATATGAGAGAATTTTCAAAGGTCGACACAATATTCTTGTTCTATTGCAGCGTTAAATTTGAAGTTCAGGAAAACTGATTTCTAAATTCAAGGGCTTCGAATTGGCTGCCGATTTTTGGGAGCATCTTCGACCAAATTCAATTGATTCTAGGCTAATTTAACAATATTTTAAAAAATTCTCAGCTCTGTGTTAATGATTTGAGGCACCTTGCATGTCTTCGGAGTTGTTCCCCTGAGCTTTGACTAGCCAGCAAAGTTAGCATAAAAAGCAAGGAAAAGTATCCGCGGGCAACATGAAATTTCCATACTTAAACTGCCTGGGAAAAATGTTCACAGTTCGACAATTAAGGAATGTTCAGTGGTTAAAATGCTTTATGGTAGTTTTCAGTGCTCAATTTCCAGTAAGCTACTGCCTGTTCATCGTCCCCGTTGCTATGTGAATTCAAATCACAATAAATTTGATCCGGGTGGAGACAACATATAACCTGGAAATAATCTGTCATGTGTGACGGTTGTTTTGAAGTTATCCATACCTGCAACGACAGTCCGTGTTGGTGGGCCTAGATACGGTCACCCCGAGTTGATATTTCAAGTTTCACCTACTAATTTAAGAGGATGAGCCTGTTAATTTTAAAGCAAATTTCAATTGTGTGTGAGTGAAACTAATATCTGCATTCGCTCGGTGCCTCTTCTACACGAAAGCTGTCTTATGACAGTTCTTTTGACGGAGCAGGCACAGTTTTGAACTGTGCACTGTAACAATCTGTCGAGCGACAAGTACCAGACCAATGTGCGATGAAATCAGACTCGCCAAACACCTTTGTCACCCGACAACCCCGCGGGTGAACGTAAAAAGCCTGTTCGCAGACCCTTCTACAACACCCGACGTACTTGCTTCACTTTGCTTCGCATGACAGCTGACGGCTTATAAACTGGAATCGGTCATTGCAGCCTCCCTTATTTTTGCCGGTCTTCCTTCACTGGGGCTTATAATATAAAATATAATATCTCTATTGTGTATTCAGAATGACATTACCGATAAAGACAAGGGAGACTGGAATGGTCCTTTCTGGCTTATTTGCCGTCGTCAGCCAGCCATACCCAAGGTTATTCTTTTATCAATTGTGTTTGTCGGTAAGGATCCTCTGCCTATAATAGTATGCACTGTGCGGCTGCTAATGGGACTCAAGAATGAGCCCCAACACACAATCCACCGATTGTGCGACCGATCTGTGAGCGACCATCCACCATTGTATATATGCATGGGATAAAACTCAAATTTTCGCCAACTATTCTTTCAAGGAACGTCATGCATAAACAGGCATATCGAGTTGGAAGCCGCGTACAGAAGTCGCAATGAGAAGAGGAAGAAACGAGAGCCAATCAGGACAGGCTGATACAAACGGCTGCTGCTCAGTGGCGCAGATGTCACGTCATTATCGATTTTTCGTGCAGTTTCAATATTAGTTTTATTTTTTCATATTTGGTTCCCGTCTGCGTCCGATGAAGACCCAGAGAACTGGGGTCGAAAATTTACGCAATGAAGTTCCTTTTCCAATAGAACGTATTCGGCAACTGTTCTGATGTGCATTTCTCAGCAGGATGCAGGCAACTCTGTAGAATACCTTGCACTGCAGAGCCTCCATAGCGGGCCTCGTCTAGTTTCCCACGCTCCCGATCTAACACCTCAAATTTCGACGTATATGGCTTTGCCTCCTTTCTTCGAGAACGAATAGAGACTTGTCTGATTTTGAAATCATTTAAACACATAAGTGTGCATAAGCTTAAGTACAACATTGTACCCTACCATCCTGCTAACCTCTACGTCTACATCTTGAGGTGGTACGGTTAAACGGGTTGCTTGGGACCTGAAGTTTCCATGGCCAAAACTACTCTGCCCCGTCAATAACGAAAGCATCCCAAAAGATAGCGTCCTCTAAAATCTGACGTACAATGCCCACTCCTATATACCCGCACCTGAGATGAAGAGAACGCCGTTTTTATCTTCAACTGGTTCCCTGCTTCTCCTGTATGCCCACCTTTCGTGAAATTCCATGACCATCCCTCTTCTCTGATCGTCCCGTCCCATGAGTAAAAACCTGCCCCATTCTCCTTCTTTTCCATATCATTTATTCCAAAAGCTTACCTCGTATACCCGCCCCTCTATTGCGTTGTTAATAGATAAACGAAAACGTACGTTAACAGGTCTAGCATGTTATGTATTGTGCTTGTTTGTGTCTACTTACTACATTTTAGTAGATAGTACTTATATAAAACTTTCCAAGGGCCCGATTGAGCGCCGCGTTTCTAGAACGGAGGGTATCCATTGCACCAATTTTTTTATTAAGTAGGTGCGGAAACATGTCTTTGTGAAAGCAAAGAACAATGACCACGATGATGATGATGATGACGACGATACAAAAGCGACAGCAACAGCAAATTCGACTATCTTGAACCATAAATACGCGAACTGTCAGCGAACTTGCCGGAACTAACCGATATCCGATTGTCTGGACATTAAGGTGATACCGAGGTAGCACTTTCTGGATACTAAATATGTAGGAGGGGTAAATATGCAGTGATCCGGCGGTTGGAAGCAGGCCCTATCATTAAAGACCTCCTGCGTCAAAGAGGTCATTCGTTTGAGCATGAAGGTCCTGAATTTTGCAGTGCTCATTAAATTCCAAACGCAGGCCAAACCGTCAACACTATTATAGTACATAATTTTACGTAATATTCTAGGCAACCTAATGTCATGATCAGAGGATACTACAGGGCCTTAGAAATAAACTGCAGTACTGCTCACACGCAATGTATATCATCAGACTTTAATCACCGCAATTTAAGAGAATAAGTGAATTCGCCCCTCTTAAAATAGGGATACATGAAAGAGCAGAGAGAAAAATGGAAAAAGTGGAACAGTTGTGTAACTTATCTACCCAACAGATTTGATGCGATTCTTTAGTACTATTGTGGAAGGATTCTCGATTTTAAACAGTTCGCGACAAAATGCTGATACACCTGAGAACTTCAGCCAGATGAGAACAGACGTATACAACCAAAATACTCATCACCCCTACAGGAAGTTGCTGACACAGGTTTTTTAAATTTTCACTAATGTGCGATCATTCGACCGTTATGAGCAATGCTGCCAAGCAGTTTTATTGGTTGAGATTATGAGGACCTCACTCATCCCGTTCCTATGAATCAGTGGGCCCCATGGACGCTGTTGCCCAAATGGCGATAAAATTAGGCCTCAGTATTTCGGAAAAAAGGATTAAAATTCAAGTATATAATGGGTGAATCAGGCCAATTGATGTACATATAAGAGGATTCACATGTAAATGGAGAGCAGAAAAGATGGCGGCTCAATTTCAAAAGCCCGCAAACTGAAGACAGAAATCAACTAAAAGCACAACTGTGAGAAGCGTACTGTTGTACTAATTAAGGGTACCGTCTCTCTAACTCAAAGTAAAGCATAGCAAAACAAGCTCTGAAGTCTGAGCATTGAAATTGGACTTCCAGTGAGCTGCGCAGAACTCCAATTAGTCCAGAATGAAGTCCGAAGAAACACAAGAAAAAGGCCCCAATTTCAGGAATAAGAACTGAAGATGACAACGAAAAATTCAACATCGGATAGACGACAGAAGATGTTCCGGCACCCTCTTATTGCGTTTTTTACGAAAAAAACTAGATTTTTTACCCCCGGCCTTGAAGGACCTGTCATCTTCAAGCATAAGCAATACCCTATTATCTGAGGGCGGAGAGGGCCCCACTGAAACTTCCCAGAGAACGTGTCCACGAACTTACTAATCTCTTGTCGATTCCCTTCAAAAGATTATTTGCTTATGCAGGTTCTTCTTTCGAATTAAAACTAGCTCGTGTTATGCCCCATTAAAAGAGTGGAATTCAGCTATCGGATAGGTAAACTTAAAACAAGGTTCATACAATCGTAACGAGGACGATAAATAGTTACTTGATGCAATTCTATAAGACCGAAAACCACTTATCCAAATCCCGTGTGGTATTCGAAAAGATAGACCGTGTATGATCAGATCCAGACCCGAGTGTCAAGGTTGAGCGCCGCTTTCCTTGGCTTTGGAAAAACCTTCGACTAATGTATGAACCTGTAGCAGTGTGTATCGGGACAAAGTTCAACAAATGGATCGAAAGCCCCCTTACAGTTCATTCCCAGGTTTTCGATGGAGGACAGTAGAAATCGTTTGCAGCAGTATTTCAGTGGTGTTTCCCTTGACTCAATGCTTGATCCTACATCACTTTTGATGCACATAGGCAACGAGGACGACTAAGAGGACGATTTGTTACCAAGGAGTTGGTTCAAACCGTCTACGAGAAGTTTGGTTCTCAATTGGACGTAGAGTTCTGCGAAGAATTTCTGGACGTGGCTAGTGGGAAAACTTTGCTAGTTCTAATGGTAAGCTAGTTGAGCCGCCACTTCGAGGCATGGTGATGTTCTGCGGACAATCTTCTGGGAGTTGTTGTCAGTCTCCTTAAAGTGAGACCTTCTTTAACCTCTTGATAATGCTGGACACGATGATTGTCTGAAATAGGATCCCTTTGTACCCCACACGACTGAGAATATGATATAGTAGAGCCTTTCTGCAACAAGGTACTCCTTTCTTTGTAGTCTCCGACTTTATCAGTTTCCTTAGCATATATTTTTTTAGTCACTTTCTGAGTTCTTGGGTCTTAGGCAGATGAATATTGCAATTTCTGGCTTATTAGTCGTCATTAGCCAGCCATACCCAACCACAGGTGGTGCACCACCCCAGGATCGAAACCGCGACCCGTTTATCAGAAGTCCAACGCTCTAACCATTGAGGCGAGAGCTCTTTTTCTAAATGGTTTGGATCGGGAATATTGACTGCATTCGTGCATGAAAGCTCACCGATCGCTAAACGGAACTTACTTGTCCCACTCTGCCTTGAGGCTCACTCCCGAGTCCTGCCAGCAGCCGAGCAGCGGCTAGCAGTAGGATGGACAGATAAACATTTCCAGCAAAGACAAGGTGGACTAGAATGGTCCTTTCTGGCTTATAAGCTGTCATCAGCTAGTCATACTCAACCGCAGGTTGTGAACCACCCGAGGATCGAACCCACGACCCATTGATCAGAAGTCGAACGCTCTAACCATAGGCAGTTTTTTCCGTGTGTTGTTCCTTTTACAGTAATATGGTTTCATCCACAACCTATTCTCATTTCACACACATCTCTTCTAGCACATTGGCCCTGTCGGTCACTTGCGCATCCATCGCACCGAAACTATGGCACTAGTGCTGGCATTACAAAATTTAGTCGCCGGATCCCAATTCTTTTTCCCGCATTTTCCACGCACATTCGTTCACCGTATGGGCCTATTCGGTCACATTCTTATTCGTGATAGCGGAATTCGGTGTAATATTCCTACGTCAAGCGCATCTTACAAAACTGACATCGCTCTCTCTCTCTTTCTCCTCTATACCGCTACCAACTCCCCCGTCATAAGCGCAGCATACACCAGTAGCATCACCAATGCACATGAACCACCGTCTTTTAATCCGTCTTCCCCACATTGCCAAAGCACATGCACATCACGCATCGGTCTGACCGGAAAGTTGCGAATCCCAACCACAATGACTGAAGAATATATGTCAAGGGCAGCAACATACCTACTGCATTCGCTTAAAGTGCCTACGCTGACCACAACAGATTCAGTCACTGCGTGGGTCTACTCGGCCACATGCACATCCACGAAAACCTGATGTAAAAGACAATCTTTCAAACCCTAACACCATACATTTCATCACCAGCGCATACGTGACACACATGAATCTGTTCCACACCATCCACCACATGCACAGAATCAATACCTCTCATATAAGTAGGAGGCATGCTCTTTGGCTTCTTCTTCATTTAACCTCTATGATGCTCACGCAACTGTGAAATCCAAGTCGCAAATCTCTTCGTGTGAAATTTTGGTGAGTTGGGTTGAGATCTAGGTTGTGTGTGTGGCACGCACAGCTCTCTCAGTTTCAGTTTTTAAACCGACTCGGAATATCAAGTGGTGCAAGGGAAAGGGTATGGAGAGTTAGGTCGATTCTCGGCACATAAACAGTTGGATGCGCTTGCATCTACCACAGTGAGATAAAAGCCATGGCTTAAAAGGTAGCCAGACGTCGCAGTCAGCCCAATGTGGATTTGTGTATAGTGACCAATAGGTGAACTACGAGTTCGATTGCAATGGCTCCTTCTCCACATAGCAGTCATAGCACTCCCACTTGGTGGGATTCTTGTTCTGTGAAATCCTGCTGTTTTGTGCGCAAACCAGGGGTGGGGTGGCACGCCTAGGCGTTGATTCACACCGTTCCAGACACCTGTGTTTTATCCCGTCTCCGGTCATTTTGCCTCTGTTCAGACACTGGACCCAGGCGGGCGTCTATCACTCCGTGGGGTACACAGCATACCACGTTGGAATTGACCGTTGAATTTTCGCCTAGATGATTGTAGTGACGTTACAGGATAGAAAAAGGATTTCCTGTCAACTTAATGGATCCAGTGGTCAAATCCTCGGCATTTGCAGTATAATGTTTGTTAATTTACCTAACTCCGCATAAGAAACTCAGTCATACCCACAAATACGACAGCCTATTGCTACATGGAGTATTTTTACAAGAAGAGTAGGCTAAAATGATCTTCGTTTCGTAAAGCGATTCCCGCATTTCGTGAAAGTGGTTCAGACGGCAATAGTAGTACAATACGTCATTAGGAGAGCTTTTCGACTTGAATAAAGATATCCCTTTCAAGATTTTCGCGATCATTTGTGAGACCAGCGTTATAGAATGCGACCAAGGAAAGGAGATCTCCGACAACTCAAAATGAAAAGGATTTTCGTATATTACCAGCTGGGGCTACTAAACCTATTAACAGGCAAATAGCCCTGACATATTCAGTAAGCCTCTTGTTCCAACCAGAAGGGAACCGAAAAATCCTTTCATGAAGTGCACAGTCGAATTGCAAAAAGATTCATTATAACCAACTTCAGAGATCGCTTTCAAGAAGACTAAATCATCCATATTCAGTATGGGGATCCGAGGAATGATACTACTGACACGTAATCAAGCATTCCTGATTTCAGCTGTCTTGGCATGAAAAGGAACTGCCGTAACGCAAGCCGTGCTCGATTAGTACATCCTCGGATTTCAAATCCCCAAACCTATTTCAGAAGTGCCACAGGTTGATAACGATCGATAATATTGGCATGGATATCAGTTTACTCCTTTTTGTTGGTCACATTTGCCGATAACTAACTGATGGTCGCATGAAACCGTTTGTGTGAGCTATGGAAGTAGAAAATGCGAGGACGGTAACGCCCGGGTTCATATATGGATGCCACTCCTACAGTGCTGAGGATGCCTTTTCTCTATCGACATGACAGTTTTAGTGGGGGCTTTATTGGAAGATGTGTCTACTCGTCTCAAAACCCTGGGTTTTTACATCTCTAGCTTCGTCGATAACATCTGCCGCTTAGTGATTGCTAATCAGCATATAACAGCCCTCATGGGCAGTGAGGCCTCAGCTCCAAGAAAGAAACAATGTAAATCCAAATTCAATTCCGGTAATCGGGTCTAGGTCACTCTCGTGTAGCTAATCTAGTTGACTGACATAGCGGCGATAGCTTTTATTGATTATTAGTTTACTCGAGCCCACAGTTCGACTATATCCACAATGTGCCCCACAGCAGGGTGTGCAGAGGGATGGAAATTTGCGCATGGTTTAATGTATAGTAATCGCGGATTTCTGCGGCAGTTAACACACTCTCCTCTTCTCCCAGCTAGGCTCGGTGGCATGACCAGGTCAAGAAGACTGGAGGAGGAAGAGGGCGCAGTTAGCTGGCACGGCGTATGTAATCACACCTACCATTACGCCCGGTATTTTATTATGAGCGCGCATCCCCAATAACGCCTGAGCTAGCCCCCGTGTTGGTCCACTACATCTGCCACGCGGCCCACTTCCGGGGCTCTTATAGTCAACATACCGCTGACTAATAAGCCATAAGTGGCGACTCCATGCATTTGTTCTTCTCTGGCAACTCTGGATTACTGAATGCCAGACCGCATGCTACAGGCTTCATTTGTTGGTAAGGCTCGGCTCCAGACAAGATGAAATCCCCGAATTCCGGCCTGTAACGAGGAACGGTCACCACAAGCCATTCTCATGTGACTCGAAATATAAAACCATAGCCAACATAGCATACACACGTATGACAGCAGCGAGTCATGGTTAAGCATTAACGCACTGGGATACTAGGACGCCCAGGGTTGAAGTTATTAGTTGCCATATCAGTGCCCCTGTGTTCGTTGATAATAGTCCTGGTAGTTTTTGCTAGTAACTTTCTAGACCTACCAAGAACACGCAAGTTGCCGTCTATGATGATGACCAAAATACCACAAGACACCGTTTACGCGTCACATCCAATACTTTCAACGAATCATCCTCATCCAAAGTCGTCCATCCGAAAGAGGGTCTAGTTCACCTGCTCCAACCATAACAGTATTTTACCAAACCTTTTATTCTGATAGCCTATCAATCGCAGTATGTATAAATGATTTGCTCATGTGTCTTATTACAAGGAGAGTTGTGAGAAGGCTTCGCATACGTCAACAAAATAGACCTTGTTGACCAACTGCCTCCAATGGTCATGTTCAAATTTACGGAAAGGCACGTGGCAAACATAAAAAAACTATATGAAGGTTTTAATGAGAAGTAACGGAGACTGCGCTGCCTTGTGAGGGTAAGACGGCGGGACTCTGAAAATTCGACGCAAGCAAAATTTTTGAAACACAAGAGATTGTTCTCAAAAATGGTTGTTTCTGCAGTTAAAATTACTACCAAGATGTTTGACTTTTATTTCAAGAGGCACTCGCGGAAGATTTGGTCTACACTGAAGCGTTATCTCAAATGTGATCTCACCTCAGTTGTAGACAACCCAAGCGCCGGTAGGTGTATAAGTCCAATCGGTAACAAAGGAGTTGGGTGTGAGAACTCCTTTCATCCTCCGAACCTAGGGCTTCAGAAGAATATTTTTTCACCCGGAAGCTGACGAAATTTCAGTCCAGAAGAGTAGATACATTTGTTTTGAAGATAGGCTCATCACCAAGATGCCAACTAGACGGATAGGCCATCAACTACGTCACCCGTAACACCAAAAAGTCACTGACTTCGGAACCAACTTGAGGGTACCCTAGTTAAAATATCCCCTCTGAGTAACAATCCAAAGCGTTATGCAAATACCCTTTTTTTACCAGCTACCAAACTTTTATCTTCAAAAATAACTCCCGGAACCCCGAAAGTTGTTTCGGCCTGTTTTTATTTCTTTTTCCGCGTAATTCGCACCAATTGCTGGGCTGAACGACAGACTGCCAACGGTGGGCATTCTTTATGTTTAGCACAGGATACAGACGACAAAACAGATCCAAGGCAGCTTTGGGAAGAAACTTGACGATCTCGGGAATCGTCACTCTACTTCCACTGCTACAAAGACCAAAATAAACCACTTGCAAAATAAATCTCATAGAAAATAGAAGGCAGAATTTCAGGTTAAATAAATCCCTACGAACGTCCTGTACACCCTCAACTATAAGGGCAATGCAAATAAGCTAACCAAATCTGAAACAGAGAAGACAAATCATGGGTTCTGTCAGTCTAATAAATTCGGTCACTCCCTAGTCCAATTTGAAAATCCTCCCCAAACCCGGTCTAGCTTTTGTGGACGCCAGAACTTGTTTCATATCATGAAATTTTACTAAGCAGCACTTTCGGGATTTCGGACAAGGCCGTAATAGCTGTACAGCACACACGTGTGGTGGACGGCTGAAGTGGAAGATAGTTTTTTTTCATTAATAAGTTGGCGCGATGACGATAAGACAAACTAAGGTCGCACGAATCATACTTACATAGAGCTTTCATCTCTGGTTTGTTTTATAATGAAGAAGCCTACGAATATATACGAATAAATCTGCTGTCTACCTCCAAACGAAAATGCTAATTAGCTGTGTCTCAAGAAACCCGAAATCCCCGTAGCTTAATTAAAACAGAAAAGGTCGAGAGATCCAGTTTAGGACAGTAAGTCGACAGCATTAGAAGTGAGTAGTCAGGCAGAAAACCAGAACATCGAGAGGACAAGGGCCATAGTTAGAAGGCTTAGCACTTCTGCGCGTTGATCAAGAAGCTATTTCGCATTTTGATTTCACAACTAAGTATATTCGTTGAAAAATTTAATCTGCACCGGGAAAGCCCAGAACTTCGAACAAGATAATAGTTATTACCCCAGAGTAAGCGGAGGACGAAACTGGTTTAATAACCGAAAACAAAACAGAAGGATTGAGCGAATCATACAAGTTTTTTTTCACAACATTTAAGTGCCCAGTTATGTTCAACAACTTCGACCGCTTCCCACTCCGCTTTGAAAGCCTTTTGCATATCTGGTGGAGCTTGGGTAGGCGCCATAATTTGTTCTTGCATCATGGTAGTTTGGTCGGCAGCGTTGTCAGATCCTAAGACGAGACCATGCAAGCTACGCAGTCCAAATATGTTCAGAAAATACCAGGACGCAGAGCTCACCCTAAAGCATAACTAGAATTTAGAGCAATTTACCAGGACGCATCCAACGAGACAAGAGTCTCACACCCACGTTGGAGCATTGGTTTAAATCTATGCGTAAGCGGAAACGGCACTTTTGTGGTCAAAAATCCTGAAAATGCCCAATTTATCCAGCCACCAATTACTAACATTGGCATGACGTTGAGAATATTTCCCTTTAACATGTCAGTAAGCATGGTTGGATCTGTTGAAAACGCATGAAGAAAACCTACTGGCATACCAGAAATTGGGTTTTTTATTGCGTTCTCCCGTTTTTGGACCTTGAAATATCCTACTTCTTTATCGTTGAAAAAGTGTTTCCTCATTTTAAAACCCTAACAAAAGACTGCGTTTTTAATGAGATCGTACATTGCGCGTAATAAAGTTTCCGTTTTCCCTAAGTAGCCGGCTCCGAATAAGCGCATGACTGGGATAAGCAGATAAAGATATACCTACCTGTCCGACAAACCTTGTAAGTCAGACTTTTTGTTGGAGGTCAATGTGATCATTAGATGGTGCCGAATCACTCCAAACAAAAATGTGATGATTACTATGGGCAAAAAAACCCAGAATCGAATAGCAGAATCCAAAAACAGCTCCGCCATCGCAAATAACCGACCTGTCAATTTTCAACTTTTTCCCGAATTTCAGTCTAGTAAAATATTATCCAGGCTCCTTTTGTTTTTTCCTACTCACTAGTGTTGTTTTTTTCTGTTACTTAACTAACGTATTTGTTTAGTGACAGCCTTCGTTCATGGATTTATATTAACAGTAGTCTTGGCAGCGGTTTACTTGACTTCTGTCGATCTTTATACAAGTGCTCGTAATATGCCTAAATTCCCGGTTCTCTCTTAACTGCGGCTCGGGCAGTGCATTATTGAGTTATAGTACGTCATCAGATCTGAAGATATAGTCATAAAATGCGGTTTCCTGTTCAGCAGAAGATGCTGCAGTGAGTCGTGTGCTTGCCTACAGGCGACTTCGGTGTCAGGGCCGATGACGTAGACGTTATTTCATTTAAAGTGATATCAGATTTGCGCAGCATCTACCACAATATTTCCTTTTCTTTAAACCAATTTCGTTGTTGTGACTAAGTCCTGAACACCAGAGGTATTGTAGAGCAGAGGTAACTGGTGGGCGGGAATTAGGCGTACCCTACACACTCTTGTCTACGCAAAAAGAACCAGCATATTAATCAACAAGAAATTCTGGAGGGACTTCATTCTTACTGTGAGAGACTGTCATACAGGGTAAAGATGCCTTATATGACTGCACAACTTTTACAACAAACTGAGTCAACTCCAAAACGGGCGAGGTGGTAATAGGGGATTTATAAATATATATATATATATATATATATATATATATATATGTGTGTGTGTGTGTGTGTGTGTGTGTGTGTGTGTGTGTGTGTGTGTGTGTGTGTGTGTGTGAAGAAAGAAGGCTCGTCGGAAAATCAAGGTTTACTCGTGAATTTTCAAGCTGGTTACAGCAACCCGTCGTCAGACGAAATGAGAAGTAAGTGTTGGGATTGTCATGCTGGAGGGTTTATGACCAGAGAGGTTACATCAACAGACTGACGCCATGGGGGGTTTTGGGGGCCGTGAATCCTGTTACGATAGCTGTCGCATGTAAGGGAGGGTTGCTAGAGTTATGATAGGAAGTCAAGGGGTGGGAGATGTAGAGTCAGCGAGGTTACACTTGGCTGGGCACAGATAAGCAGATGTTGATTTTAAGGTGGGCGCAAGTCAGTGGACCGTGCACGCAGACCTTCGTAATGCGCATCAAGATCGACGTGGCGGTTGATACTGTTTGTGCTGGAGTGCCAAGCTTCGAGGATTTCGCGTGCCTGTTTGGTGCTAGCCATGGCGACCACTTCCGTTCCCTCCCAATTGAAGTGGTGGTCGCAATCAACGGCGTGCGCAAACACGAGAGACAAGGGATCACGTCGGCGGATGGCCAGTTTGTGTTCATTTATGTGGGTCCCGAGTCGTCAGCCTGTATGGCCTACATAAGCGCAAGAGCAATTCGCACATGGAATGCGGTTAATAACATTGGTTTGTTGCTCTTTGGGTACGGGATCTTTAACACGCGATAGTGCTGCCCGCAGGGAGGACGCTGGCTTGTGAGCGATGCAGATACCAAATCGGTCTAATTGTCGGGCGATCGTTTCCGAAATGCCCTGCATGTATGGCAATGAAACGAATTTCCTCGGTACTACTTCGCCATTAGAGCTCTGATATTGTGGTTGCCTGTGACTTTGGAGACAGTTTTTCACGAAGCTCATCGGATATCCGTTAGATCGGAATAGTTTGTATTAATAGGCAAGTTCTTTTTTAAGTACATACTCGCTGTTACAGATCCGGAAGGCGCGGTGAAAAAGAGCTCGAACGCAGCTTCGTTTGTGGGCAGCAGGATGATTGCTCCCATAGTTCAGGATTATTTCGACATTTGAGTATTTTCTTTGGACGCTGGTTGCGAGCGGGTCATCACTCAATCTTTGCACCGTGACGTCGAGAAACGGGTGGATGTCGCCTGTTGCTCCTTCACGGGTGAATTGTATAGCAGGGAAGACACCATTAAGACTTTCATGCAGCCGTTCCACTTCGCAGTTGTTAATGACCACGAAGGTATCATCTTCGTAGCGAAGCCACATTTTCGGTCTGAGTTTTTGAAGCACAGCTTCTTCTAGACGTTGTAAGACTAGCTCGGCAAGTATCCCCGATATCGGTGAACCCATTGGAGTACCCTTGACCTGTTGGTAATGCTTACCGTCGAATTGACAATAATTCTTAAGGCAGAGCCAAAGCATGTCTAAAACGTGCTGCGTTGGAATGTCTATTGGCGTTTCTTCTAGACGTCGAGCTACGCTCTCAATTGCCAGGTTATGTGGTATTGAGGAAAAAAGAGCAACCACATCAAACGATAGAATGCATTCATCAGGACTTACATTAAGGCCTTGAATTCTTTGAAGAAAAGCATGCGAGTTGCTGATGCTGTACTGTGAACCATTACTAAGGTGCTTTAGGCGTTTGTATAACCATTTGGCAAGGTTATAAGTAGGCGATCCAATGAGTGGCACTATGATCCTCAAGGGTGCATCCGCTTTGTTAATCTTTGGAAGACCATAGGCACGTGCGATGCGCGGATCATTGAGAGTTAGAAATGAAGCGTCCGCGGGGCTTATGAGTTTCATTCTAGTGAGTTCATTCACCTTCTTCTTTACGGATGCCGCCTGTTTTTTTCGTTGGATCCTCAGCAACGGGGATGTAGGCCTCCCTGCCATGAAAAGCTTGAGTGGCCTTATTGACATAATCAATCTTTTCCATGATGACGGTAGCACCACCTTTGTCAGCAGCTACAACGACGATACTGTCGTCCGACTTAAGGGAGCGTATTCCCTTATCTTCTTCCATTGACAAGGTTTTCTGAGGTTTTCTTTCGGAGGAGGCCAGTAGCACAGCTGCGTATATCAGCACGCATGTCCTCAGGGATGGATGAGGTTAGTAGGAGGGATTTAAGGCCAGCTAAGAAGCTCGTAGGTGCAGCATCGGTATGACAAACCTTATGCCTTTCGACAGCAGGCTTGTTTGGGCGGGGGTGAGACTCCTTTTCGAAAGGTTTACAACACTTGTAGACATAGTACTATCGTTGATGGGAAGGAGAAGAGCTTGGAGCTTGTCTTGAAGATCGGCTCGCTTCTTCATACGAACATCCTTGGTGGTGGCATTTATGCGCTGCAGTACGTTTTCAAAAATATCTTCAGGTAGGGATGAAACGCACCGGGACCTAAGGTCAGAGATAATTGCTTCAAATCGATGAAGACGATTGTGGACGTCAGATATAATCGCACTCAGAACACGAAATCCGTTTTTGCAAGCGAGCAATCTCCCAGCCTCATTGAGAAGTGTCGGTTTAAAACGAAGAGACTTTGGAAGGATGCCATGATCATAACAGCGATGGAGAAAACTCAGTTGTTCAAGCGTTGTCGCCTCCCTCTGCGAGAACTTCTCCCAAAGTCTGGTTAGAATAAGCGTTTGACGCCGAAAATATGTTGAAAAGTTGAGGTAGTATGCATTCCGAGATGATAAATGAAGAAAGAAGGCTCGTCGGAAAATCGAGGTTTACTCGTGAATTTTCAAGCTGGTTACACCAACCCGTCGTCAGACGAAATGAGAAGTAAGAGTTGGGATAGTCACGCTGGAGGGTTTATGGGCAGAGAGGTTACATCAACCGACAAAGACAAGGGAGACCGGAATGGCCATTTCTGGCTTATTAGCCGTCATCAGCCAGTCATACCCAATCCCAAGTGTGGCACACCTGGGATTCGAAATGGCAGAAATGGCCATTCCGGTCTCCCTTGTCTTTGTCGGTTCCATTTCATCATATGCTAAACGTCGCTATGCGACCGCCTGCGAGAGCTCTAGTCTGAGCTCCAGGGCACAACGGAACATACATGTTCCTTAAGCAGATCGGTGAGCCCCACACTATCATATATATATATATATATATACGAGTGAAGTTTCGAGGTCCAGATATATTATCGAGCTCATCATCGCCCGAAGAAGCCGAGGAAGAAGGGACGAGTTCATAGACCGGAAGGGCTCAAACCATTCTATTTTATCATTTTTTCATTAAAAAACACGGACCCAGTCGCAGTACTTATGGATGGGAATGGTGTTTAAGTCGTTTTATATTGCGAGAATGTCAAACACTTTGGTTGGTTTATTGCCTCAGTATTCACTGGAGAACCTGCACTTCAGCTTGACATCGTCATAATTGCTGTTATACAAGCTGGTCCAGTGCTTGAATATAAACTCTTCCTGGCACCTCTCGTGGAATGAGAATTATGAAATCTCTGGTCCGGATGATTTAACCTGCAAAGTTTTTGAAAGCAATAGCCGGCTAACTCTCCAAGACACTTGTGCATATATTCAATTCGTCATTTGAATCAGGAAAATTGCCTTCCGAATGGAAGGCAGCAAATACATACCCCATATATAATATATAATAATAGGTTTATTGATTTGGCACTGCTTGGCGCCGTCAAATCCTTAGAACACAGGAAAAACCTAAAACAAACTCCTCTTTTCATTGAACACTTAAGCTTTGGTTTGTTTTGTTTGCTTAAATAGCAGTGTTGAAATGACGAGTTTGTTTTTAAGTAAAAACCTGTTTTCCAAGGTTTAGAAATAGCAAAAATGAAGTTAAAAACAGCTATACAGAATGAAGATGAATGTATCAGGGAAATAATATTTAGAGTCAAGACTAGTCTGTTATTGACGTTCGAGGGTATTCTCATTTGACAGAGGTAGAAACGTCTGCGGTCGATTCGAAGGGATAGGTACTTCCAATCAGATGCGAGCGCAGTTGATTCCGGTGTGGGGTCTGCCGAATAATTAGACTTAGTTGACTGATTGCTAAAAAGGTGAAAATAGATTAGGAGCAATAAGAGTTCAACGGTAAGAAACTTTCAATGCAGTCATACAGTCTTCATATTTGTATTATATATCATAGTGTTGATTATGTTTGATCTAGCTGTATGAAACCGCTACCCTAATAGCAATGAAATACGATTCGAAGCTCGACCGGTCGTACGCCAATCGTAGCTGGAATTTGATTGGTTGCTAGTGCACTCCGATGACACGTCGCTAAGGGCGCAAAAGAATGCGCGCAGCGTTATTGGCAAATCGATCGGGCACTGAGCTGTCACTCCTGCGCACGCCGTGCCACGCCGTGCCACGCCATTTCCCTGCGCTCTCGTGCTGCAACGCGGTCGCTTAACTGCCTGCACCACTGTTCTATCTATACTGACCGTTTTCATACTTTTTTTTGCAGAATGTTTAGAGCAGTATCTAAGAGAACACTTAGGAGACGTGCCCGGAAAGGCTTTCTGGAAGATTTACGTCAAATTGCCGAGAATGTGAGGGAAATGTATCCGTCCGACTCATCTTCATCGTCATGGCATCTGACCTCTTCTTCTAGTTCGTCATATGACGGCTCGGAATCAGATATTTCCTCTGTTGATGAGGAGATAAGTTTGACTTCAGATATATCGGACGTGGCCGCGAACAAATATTCAAGCACACCTACAATTGAAGAGGAAGTAACGGTTCGAGAGGCTATGAGTTCATGGGCAGTACGCTCGCGTATACCATTGATTCATCTGAGCAGTCTTCTGAAGATTATCAGACGGCTGACCTCGGACCTTCCTGCAGACGCACGAACACTGTTGGGTGGGGCAGGTGATGTTTCAACGGTAACGGCAATGGGCAGTGGTGAGTACGTTCATTTAGGACTTGTTATACAGTTAACTGAGCAGTTTCAAGACCCTACCAGGCGTGCAGTAGGCAATAGTGTTGTAACGTATTTAGCTATTGATGGTCTCCCTATACATAAGAAAACAAAGCGCGGGTTTTGGCCTATCCTAGGTAGAATTATGCAGCCCTTTGTTAGTGAAATATTCGTCGTGGGAATTTACTGTGGCTATGGAAAGCCTTCAGATGTACAAACGTTCTGTAGACCCCTCGCTTAAGAATTAAAATCTTTGGCCATAGATGGTCTGCGTGTAGAACACATTAAGAGGACCCTCCGGTTTCGTTTAGGAGCTGTAATTTGCGATGCTCCAGCGAGAGCTTTTATTAAGCAAATTAAGAATGTGAACGCCTATTATGGCTGTGAGAGGTGTTGCGTTAAAGGCGATTACGTAGATAAAGTAGTATATGATAGCGTCTCAGAGCGTTTGAGGACGGATGCCGATTTCCTCTCCGTCATAGATGACTGTCATCGTATCGGCACTTCACCATTGCTAGCATGTAAGGTGGGAATGATTACTTCCTTTCCTTTAGATCCTCTACATTTAGTTTACCTGGGTGTAATGCGACGTATTCTGAACTTGTGGTTGAAAAGCCCAAGAGAAGTGCATTTCCGGTTGTCACCTGAGGCAATATCTACGGTGAATGATAGATTAAAGTCCCTTAATGCCTACTTGCCACGGGAATTTTCACAGCGCGCAAGGTCTATTACGGATTACGATACCTGGAAGGGCACTGAACTGCGTCAGTTTCTACTGTACACCGGTATAGTCGTCCTTAAAGATGTCCTTCACAAAAGATATTGGAAACACTTTTTACTATTGTTCACGGCAATACGCTGTCTTGTTCGTCCCCATTCGTGCAAAGAATGGGTGCCCTACTGTAGGCAGCTGTTGAAAATGTTCGTAGAAAAATATTCGTCCTTATATGGTAAGTCGGAAATGGTGTACAATGTTCACAGCATTGTTCATCTACCGGATGATGTCCACCAACATGGCCCCCTTGATAGTTTCTCGTCTTTCCCTTTTGAAAGTTATCTCGGAAAAATGAAGCGCATGCTTAGGAAAACCATCGCAGCCACTTCCAGCAAGTTGTCCGTAGGCTAGGGAGAATTACAGGCAGAGCGGCGGCCGTTAAGTGGTCTATCAGAATGGACTGCTATCTATGAACACCGCGACGGGCCACAACCACCATTAGGGTGGTTCATTCACACATTTTCGGTATATTAAGAACAAAGCTTAATAATTGGTACGACGCCATCAAAATGGGTCCCTTCTGGTAGGCGATAAATTAGTAGTGTGCAGAATATTGTCCGTTATTCTAGTGGAGACATAGGCTTAGTGTTTGTAGAGTATGAAAATGTTGAGGATTTTTTGATTATCCTGAAAACTCATCATTTATTAACGTTTATAAAGCTACATTAGGGAACGTACTCAAAACCAGCCCATTGCCGTCCACCGTCCTGAAATACGCATGCTTCCCTTAAACGGTCACCTGGTCCTAATCGAAATCACTGAACGATGGGACACAGAGGACTGACATCATGGAATCTGTCAAGCATGCCACAGACATGATAAATATTGTGAAGACTGCGTCGGACGGTAACTTTCCCTCATATTCTCGTACTAGGTTTTATTTTCTCACTGTAACTCTTACCGTTCTACGGTCGCTGTCCACCAATCCTACAACCCAACAGTCCCGCAGCTATTGATTCGTGGACAGTGAAGGAGAAGTGACTGATTAGATAGTTTTTACATTCCTAATCCCTTCTTTTCCTGTTGGGTTGTAGCTCATTATGTCTGGCGATGGAATTCATACCGGACGTCCCAGAAGGAACACTAAATGTCAATAGATCCACATGTTTATGTAACAAACGTGCCCTCCATCTCATCCTCATCGGTATGCAGAACAATTACCAACGTTACCGCTGTTTTAGGACAATTCATTTTGGAAGCAGTGATTCAAGTGGAACACTGCTATCGCACAGATCTCCCTCCTACGCGGGTAAGCTAATACCTTAAAAGACAATTTTCGTAGACTGCGGTAGGCGCCACCGGAAAAGGCGACGTGGTCACAGAACCACACACCAAAGGCACTCTTCAGGCAAAGCTTACCATCGATGGTACATGCAGTGCCATAAACAAGAACTACGCCAGTTGCAAGACCTGAAGGTAGAGGTGGCTGCATTGCGGCAACTTCTGGAGGAACGTTTGGTGATCACCGCCATCAAGCACCCCAACCGTCCAGCATGTCCAATATTTAAACCAATGTTGACCGTAGATGAACTGGACGCCTTAACCGAAGACGTCGCCGAAAAATCCTTCAGGGAGCAATTGGTAGGCAGACTGCACATTATTAACCATCTTACTAGGTTACGTATTTAGCTTCCTTTGGTGGCGATAGCGTCAGCAGTTTTGCTGATCGCATATTTTCTGCCCTTATTTGCTGATGAGGGTTACATACAACTTGACTTTCTACGGTAGGCAGCAAGACAAAAAGGAATTTTTGCTTCCCTTTCTATGCTGTTATTTTGGGTGAAGTAAAAGCTCAGTAATTACTTAATCATGTTGCCGCAGAGGTTTTTAATAGGTGGAATAATCCACAAAAGCCGACAAATTACAGTTGGAGAGGGCTTTTAAAGAATGCCTTTAAGAAGGCATACGATCGCCTACACAAAAAGGGGATTAAAGGCTACCCTCGGGAAGAGTCTTGACGGTAAGTCAAATTTGTTAACATTGTCTGCAACAATTGCCTGCATTAAAAATCAAGCTGATTGTGATGCTTTTATAATTAGCATTTCAAAGTCCATTTGGTACTCACTCCTGCCTTTTTCATTTTGAGGAAATCCATTGAACCGGCGGACGGATTAGCCAGGTCCCTCGATACAGGATTAGTCCAGTGTCTTCAATTGCATGATTTCAGATTATTTTTGTATACCTCAATTTTAACACTTTTTAAACAAAATAAACTTTTATTATCTTGCTCAGTCTTACGAGAGTCACCTTATTAATGGTAAACATTGTCTCAGAATGTAATGGGGGTCGTTTTTAAAGCGTTAACCTGGTTGGGGGTCTACAAAGAGAAGGGGATCCGCTGCGCGGTTGAAAAATGAGATACGCCGGATCGGTCGCGTACGAATTTTTCGGATCCGATTCGCGTACGATAGGCGGTCATGGTAGTATCCGATTCGCGTCCGACCAGTCGTACGGTCGTATCCGATTCGCGTCCGATTCGCGTACGAATTGTTATTAGGGTAGTACCATTCGTTTCATAAAGCTATATCAAAACCTAGACGTGCGGCTCATTGCACATTCGAATAACATAGAGCATAAATTATGTTAAAAATGGAAAAAAAACATACTACTAGCAGATAGAGATAAAAATAATAAGTTTGGCAAGTTAGTTTTAAAGCAACCCTAATAACAATTCGTACGCGAATCGGACGCGAATCGGATACGACCGTACGAATGGTCGGACGCGAATCGGATACTACCATGACCGCCTAATTCGTACGCGAATCGGATCCGAAAAATTCGTATCTCATTTTTCAACCGCGCAGCGGAACCCCTTTCTCTTTCTGTAGACCCCATAACTAGGTAAACGCTTTATAAACGACCTCCATTACATTATGAGACAATTTCTACCAATGATAAGGTGAATCTCGTAAGACTGAGCAAGAAAATAAAGTTTATTTTGTTTAAAAAAGTGTTAAAAATTGAGGTATGCAAAAATAAGTCTGAAATTTGTCCGCAATTGAAGTCACTGGACTAACCCTGTATATAGGGGCCTGGCAATCCGTCCGCCGGTTCAATGGATCTCCCTCTAAAATGCAAAAGGCAGTGAGTGAGTACACAATGGACTTTGAAATGCTAATTATAAAAAGCATCACAATCAGCTTGATTTTTTTAATGCAGGCAATTGTTGTAGCAATGTTAACAAATTTGACTAACCGTCAAGACTCTTCCCGAGGGTAGCCTTGAGCCCCTTTTGCGTAGGCGATCGTATGCCTTCTTTAAAGGCATTCTTTAAAAGCCCTCTCCAACTGTAATTTGTCGGCTTTTTGTGGATTATTCCACCTATTAAAAACCTCTGCGGCAACATGATTAAGTAATTATTGAGCTTTAACTTACCCAGAATAACTGCATAGAGATTCGGAAGCAAAAATGCCTTTTTGTCTTGGGTGCCTACCGTAGAAAGTCAAGTTCGTAACCCTCATCAGCAAATAGGGCAGAAATATGCGATCACAAAAGGAAGCAAATACGTAACCTAGTAAGATGGTTAATAATGTGCAGTCTGCCTACCAATTGCTCCCTGAAGGATTTTTCTGTGACGTCTTCGGTAAAGGCGTCCAGTTCATCTACAGTCAACATTGGTTTTAAATATTGGACATGTTGACGACGGTTGGGGGTGCTTTGGGTGGCGGATCACAAACGTTCTCCAGAAGTCGCCGCAATGCAGCTACCTCTACCTTTAGGTCATGCAAATGGCACAATTCTTGTGTATGGCACTGCATGTACCATCGATGGTAAGCTCTGCCTGATGAGTGCCTTTGGTGTTTGGTTCTGTGACCACGTCACCTTTTCCAGTGGCGCCTACTGCCGTCTACAAAAATTGTCTTTTAAAGGAATAAGCTTACCAGCGTAGGAGGGAGACTGTGCGATAGGCAGTGTTTTACTTGAATCACTGCTTCCCAATTAATTGTCCTAAAACAGCGGTAACGGTAGTAATTGTTCTTCATACCGATGAGGATGAGACGGAGGGCAAGTTTGTGACATAAACATGTAGATCTATTGGACATTTCGTGTTCTTTGAACGTCCAGTATGAATTCCATCGTCAGACATAATGAGCTACAACCCTACAGGAAAAGAAGGGATTAGGAATGTAAAATAGCTAAAATAGCGAAATACTTTACAACACTATTGCCTATTAGACGCCTGGTAGGGTCTCGAAACTGCTCAGTTAACTGTTTAACAAGACGTAAAATGAACGTACTCACCACTGCCCATTGCCGTTACCGTGAAACATCCTTGCTTCACCCAAGAGCGTTCGTGCGTCTGCAGGAAGGTCCGAGGTCAGCCATCTGATAATCTTCCGAAGACTGCTCAGATGAATCAAAGGTATACGCGAGCGTATTGCCGATGAACTCATAGCCTCTCAAACCGTTGGTTCCTCTTCAATTGTAGGTGTGCTTGAAGAGTTGATTGCAGCCACGTCAGATATATCTGACATCCAACTTATCTCCTCATCAGCAGAGGAAATCTCTGAGTCCGAGTCGTCATATGACGAACTAGAGGAAGAGGTCAGATTCCATGACGATGAAGATGAGTCGACCGGATACATTTCCCTCATATTCTCGGCAATTTGACGTAAATCATCCAGAAAGCCTTTCTAAGCACGTCTACTTAGTGTTCTCTTAGACACTGCTCAAAACATTCTGCAAAAAAAGCAAAAAACGGTCAGTATAGACAGAACAGGGGTGTACAGGCAGTTAAGCGACCGCGTCGCAGCACGAGAGCGCAGGAAATGGCGTGGCACGGCGCGCGTGATTGACAGCTCAGTGCCCGATCGATTTGCCAATAACGCTGCGCGCATTCTTTTTGCGCCCTTAGCGACGCGTCATCGAGGTGCACTAGCAACCAATCAAATTCCAGCTACGATTGACGTACGACCGGTCGAGCTTCGAATCGTATTTCATTGCTATTAGGGAAATTGTTTACTAATCAAAAATTATACATAAAAATAAAGACGCTATCCAAAAAACATTTTTAAAATGTAAAGTTATCATAATTTTTAAAATAGTTTTAAAGATAGAAAAAGCTGCTTTTAGATAATGGATATATAAATCATTAAATTGAGAGCCCTTGCGCCTAACCAGAAGAGAGTCAAAGGTCAAGGTCAAGGCGCGCAGCTCGTTTTTGAAAGCTAAGTGAAAGTTCTAATTTTTTTCAGAATTTCCTTTATCCAAAGCTTTTAATTACTAACTGATTTTTTTGATAAAAACTTTGCAATTTCTAACACTTATCAACTGCTTATACCTGTGGTGCTCGTCCACTTCTACAGGCGTAAACCTTTTATAGTCAACGCTTTCAACCGATATAGCCTCGTTATTAGTCAGGTGGATCTGTTATACTAAGAAGTTTCTCAAGCACGTATAAAGGTCCTTAGTTAAAATTTTGGAAAAAAATATTTGTCGCAGAATATTATTCGACTGCTTTTTCCTAAGTTTGACCAAATTAAAGCCTCCTAGCAAAAATGAGAACGAAAATCTCGGCTCGTCGCAAGCTCTCAGCCATTGAAACCGAAGCGTTGCTTGGTTGCATCAAGTAGTCACAGCAGTGATATGCATATGCAACCAATCGTTAAAGCTAAGCAGCTTGATCTCTCTGCTTTACAAAAACTGTAATGATTTTATGTTAAAGTTTGGATCAGTTCTCTCTATACTGGGAAACTTATTCGACGGTGACATCTCTGCTCTTCCCTCTCAGGAATGTCAGCGTCTGGATTCTCTCGTCCATTTGGTTGCCACTGAAACATCAGACCGACAGAAACGAAATTATAATTTTCTTTTAAAAAAATGTTTCACGGGACAGACGACCCATTGACGTTGCCGTAGACTTCCTGTACTCGTGCGGTTTCAACTACAAAATAGCGGAAGCCAAACGCCTCTCCTCACGTAGCAAAAAATCCACCTATATTAGTCACCCTTTTTTCACCAATCGAGGTGGACTCCATTTTTGCACAACGAGGTCGCATTTCTCGTTATCTAGAAGTTGCAAATGTTTCCTTTGTCGGGATCTTACACCGATGGAGCGAAGGAATGTGTCTCCCTCTTGCATAGGTCTTCGGCCTCTCAATCCATTATCCATAAGTCTGGTCATGGCTATGCAAACCATAACGAGACGATACAGCAATCTCCTATAGTGCCCGGTTCAAAAACCCTTAACTTCAACTCCTGCTCTTCTTTCAACGAATCCACTAACGCCTTCTTCCTCGCGAATAGGAATTTCCAACGCAGTAGCTATCAGCCATGTCGTAAGCCCACCTTTAATGTCAGTAACTCCGTCTAAAGTGCCAAGACCGACTGCTTCTCCGTTTCAAACGTAGTTTTCCTTGTATTCTACCGTTGACTTAGTCAACAATACTGGGTCAAGTCCACCTCGTTCCCATTCCACGCTATCCACTCCGGTCTCAGCTGTCCAATCTAATAAACTTATCAAACCTGGCAAGTCAAAGTATGCCCAAACTTAAGTTCCAAAAAGACAAAACGTTATTAAAGTTGGGAAACCTCCTAACCCTCCAGCATCTACCATACATACCCAAAAATTTCCTTAGCAATTATCCCAACCAATCAACTTTTCAGGCTGCCCCATTATTTAACTCTACCCCTTTACGGTACCAGTTTTTCCAAAAACAATTTGTTCCATCTTCAAATCTTATTCTCCCCCATATTATTCCAATATTCCTCAAAATCCCTATTTATAGGCCTCCTATTTTTCGCTAACGCAGAAAATAGCCTTCCTCTCAATGGATACCACCCAAATATGTTTCTCTACAATAATCCTAATTTAGTTAGCAGTAACAGCTTAGCTAATTGTAGACAGCAGCCATTTTACTTTCCGCCAGCACCTTCCTCTCTACAGTTTACTTCCCCACCACCAAGTCTTCCTTTTTTATAAGTAACGATAACCCTAGTTTGGATACTCGAACTACGCTAGATGTCATATTACTTAATGCTAGATCTGTTTTAAATAAGATGGCGCAACTGAGAGCCATTGCTTTCGAGTTAATGCCCGATGTTTTATGCGTAACTGAATCTTGGACCCATCCCTTAATTTCCGACTCTTTGCTTGTCATAGACCAGTATGATCTCTACCGTCAAGACCGCATTAGCAAGCTGTGGTGGTTGTCTTCTCTATATTAAAGCTTCATTTAAGCACTTCCCATTTGATCTAGATGTTACGTCATTCTCTGGTAATTACTGCTTCGCATCCATTATCCTGTCGCCCGGCAAAAGGCGATTCTCGGATGTATTTACAACCCGCCTAATTCATCATCCGATGATGATGCAAAACTTTGTGAAATTTTTAAAATTGATTTTCGAAGTCCAATTTTAACATTAAAATAATCGCTGGGGACTTTTAATTTTCCTGAAATTGACTGGATTTCAAAACTCTTGTCCACCCAGATTTCAGCCTTTCCTCGATACCATTAATTTTTCTAATTGGTCCCAGCTTGTCCGTTCTTCAACGAGAGACAAAGCATATTTTAGACCTGATTTTTCACAAACGACATTGCTCCCTCTTCGTTGATTTTTAAGCAGGGCCTCTTCCAAAGTGACCATACACTAATTCACTGTTGCCTTCCGATTGTTTCATCGAAAAAGGTTAGTGCCGTTCGTACCTATCATGCTTTTGACCTCGCAGATATGAGCTTAATTAGTAACTTTTGGACTCATTGGACTGGCAGCATCTCTCCTCCATGAACGACGCAGCAAGTCTTTGTGACTTCATGTCAGTCGTTTCAAATAACATCCTGGAGCTTGTGCCAACCAAAATAGTCAAGCCCTACGTCTCGGAATCAACCGTTCCTCACTTTCTTTTGCCACGACTAAAGAAATTGAAGAAGCAGTTGAAAGATCAATATACTAGTTCGTTATCTGTACATCTAAGGATCGCAGAGATTTTTGAATAAGCCTCTAAGATTCGTCTTGCACGTGACAGACAGAGGGAATCTTGCGCACTCAGTGAGCCAAACTCTGCAAAATCTGTTGCTCAACTGTTCCGCCGTCGATCCTCTTCTAAACGAGGTTATGAAATTCCTCCATTACTAAATGAAGACAAGAACTTCGTTCTCGAAGACTCTGACAAGGCAGAACTGTTTAGTGCGTTCTTTGCAAATCATCTTACGATGGAATCTGAACCGGTTCCGACGTTTCAGGCATCCTCATTGAATGTTATCAGCACTATTGATTTCTCCTTAGAACTAATTCGTAAGCAAATAATTCGTCTGAAAAACTCGCACTCTTCGGGAACTGACGGTATTCCAAACTCAGTTATTAAGAGAGTGCCGAGCTTTCCCCGATTGCTTAGCCATGTATTCTCAGTTTATCTTCTAAACGGATTCTTTCCTGACTCATGGAAGACATCTATTATTCTTCCTGTCTTCAAGTCGGGATCTCGTTCGGACGTAAATAATTATCGAGGCGTTCACAAAAACCCCGGCTCTAGCAAAACTTCTTGAAAAAAATTATTTTAATCAAATTCTCGACTTTTTGCCTCAGAAAATAAGCTCTTAAGCGACTCGCAATATGGTTTTCTACCTGGGAGATCATGCGAAGTGTGTCACTTAGCTTTTCTTAACCTCGTCACTTCCCTTCGTAACGAGCAACAGTCAGTGGTTGTGATCTACTTTGACCTGAGCAAAGCCTTTGACAAGGTACCGCACAGACGTCTTCTGGTGAAACTGGAAGCCCTCGGCATCCGGCCTCCTCTCCTTGACTTCATTGGTTCCTACTTGTCTAACCGCAGCCAGAAGGTCTTAGTAGGTAATAGCTATTCGACGCCTCAACCGATCACGAGTGGCGTTTTTCAAGGCACGGTTCTAGGTCCCCTTCTCTTCATTCTGTACATTAACGAAATTTCAACTTTACTCACAAATTCACAAAATTTCGTTTACGCTGACGATCTCAAGTGCATTTATTCATTTTCTAAAGACACTGCTAATAGTTGCGTTGACAAAAATCAACACTGATCTACTTATGCTCTCACGTTGAGCTGTACTTGGCAGATGGAATTTTTCTCCATCCAAGAGCAGTTTCATGTGTTTTGGCCCCGCCAAGCTTCCTGGACCCCTAGTATTTCAAAAATAGTACACTTTTAGAACGATCAACCATAAAAAGACTTAGGTCTAAGTTACACGAATAAGCTAGCATTATCGCCTCATGCAGATCGAATTTCTGCAAAGGCTGCACAGATATGTGGTTTTATATCACATAATTTCTTCCTTCCGGAAATAAAGTTAAACCTATACCGCATGTTTGTTCTTCCTATCCTCGAATACTGCTGTCCCCTATTTGGGCTGATGAACGCCTCTGACCGCAGTAAGATTGAAAAAAAGTTCAGAGGGTTTTACTCGAAGACTATTTTCTTCCTGGATCCAGTATCTCTTATACGGATAGATGCCAGTTAGCAAACATTAAATTTCTGTGGGTTAGAAGACTCGAAGCCGGTCTCTGCTTCCTGTTTCGCGTTAATTCTAGCCCAAATATCCCACGAATTAACGCTCTCACTCCGGTAAATCGACCCTATGCCACTCGTAATTCCTCCATGATCATTTCACCACCCCTTAGCTCCACAACCAACCGGTCTCAGTTTTTTTGCCTCCAAATATGCTTTCATATGGAATAATCTACCACTGCAAATTAGGTTGTCGTCTACATTAGCTATTTTCAAAACCAAATTACGCAAACATTTAACTTCGAAAGATATAAAGTCCTTATTGTCTGTTTCCTTTCCCAAACTCGCAACTTTTGGATTTTGAAAAGGGTCCTCCTGGTATTTGAGGCAGATCCCTTGATATTATATTGGTCTCTAATTATATTTTTCCATCATCCTCTGCAGAGTCAATCTTTGCATTCACTTTTTTTCTTCCCCTCCTTTTTAAACTAGCATTGCCAACTCTTGACAACCTTGATACTTTCCTTCGAATTTGCAACCCTGACGATAGTCTCCAGGATCTGTTGATGATCGAGGTGGGTTCTGATGGTTTCTGCCTCTTTGGTGATGGACTATACAGTCAGCAAGGTCGCATCTCGATGATGATCTCGTGACCTCTACTGTCCCTCTTCGTTTCGACCATGTTGTCTACGATGAGTTCGTCCTCTCTCACCTCCACTGGTGTTTATAAACAGTAGCTCTGACTGCTATATTATCTCTCACCCGACAAGGAGCGTCCCGAACCCTCATACGCAGTCAGCAACATCACAATACTATCCCATTGCATTTAGCTATTAATTTTTTAGTGAAGCAGTTTTTTTCTCCTATTTTTTTAAAATTGGCGGCTCGCCGAACTCCGCCTCCGATTTAACCCTAGGAGTTTTTACTGCTTCTTTCCAGTTCACCGTATATGCCAAACGATTGTTGACTTTGTTTTAAAATGGCAAATCTTTTTGAATCGGATATGTTTACCATACTACTCATTTCTGCTGTTCATATGGATGCTCACATAGTGCAGCAATTATCCACTTTGTATTTATTTTAAACCATGGTACTAAGTTTGTAATGATGGGGCCCTCTAGCTTTAAATATACAATTTTATTTTATTTATTATTTAAGATCAAAGTATTTAGAGTCTATGTGTCAATGAACCACCACTTATACGCTTACACAGATGATTTCACAGAGTGATAACGCATAACCGATGATAGAACTACTCTGTGCATTGCAGGTCGTCAGTAGGTGGTTTATAAAAAGGACATGAAATAACTAATCGTGGGAGATTCTGGCCTGAGTATCCGGTTCTAGCGGAATCTGCTATCACCGCACGCAAATAGTCACGTTTGATTTTTCAAGCTGACTTCTAGGTGCGAGATACATGCGTACCATCTGGAGCAACTCAGTGATTGAAGCTAGCGATACAACAGTAACTGCTGCGTCAGAGCCCTTTCGGTCCCGAATTCTATGTTGAAGTGACTGGAGCGATAAAATGCCCTATCTCATTCAAAAATACGATGTGTAGCGTATTATTTAACATGATATTGTTTGATTTCTTTTATTTTAAATTCTCGTATGCGTTCGACTATTTCCTAATAGAATTTGGCAGAGGCATTCCATATTGTCGCGTATCTTATGGAATAGAACTGGATCGTTGGGCCTTTTTGAATTTCCGGAATTTTTACAATATTTTCTGAATTTCTTGTTCTCGGGGACCGTTTTTGATTTTGTTAGTAAAATCCATTCTGACATTAAAACTGCCACTGCACGAACGTAATTGCTCTTTGGAATTTTTCTGGAAATTTTTCTTTGTGCCGAATTACCTCACAAAACGACATCAAATTGGAATTTGTTTATCACCTTCGTCGACTTGATAAAAACAGCCTCTTCACCAATAAATACTGTCAACCGCTCAGTGAACCAAAAGTGCAAAAAACCCCTTGAAGATCTGAAGTTATCCAGGACCTTTTGACCTCTACAAACGGCTGGAGTCGTTCCTGAATATTCTTCCTATCATTTATTGTTTTTTTAAACTGGTTTTGAACGAATAGGCGCATTTATTGCTCATATTGTTTCTATTGCGGCGTCGTTGACCTCCGTTTGAAATTCGCTCGTCTCCAAGCTTTTGATTTTTGGCCAATAATCTGTTCCCAAAGTCAGGACTAAACGAAATAAGTTGTCATTGGATCACTTCGAAGGCTGCATCATTCTTTGCTTCGTATTAACATTCGATAGTGAATTCGGTTCGGAAAAAGCACTTCTTTTTGTGCTCAGTAAACTATTCGCTTGATAATTTGCTGCTCGTTAAAAACTTAATGCATCCTCGTAGAGATCTTGCTGGCATGGGAAACGCAAATGTTCACGACCCGACCATGCGAGAAAAATTATTCACCGCTTCAGCCAGGACTCGAAACACCAACCTCTCGATTAGCTACCGATGCTCTTGACCGCTCGGCCACGCCCGGGAAGCCAGCAGAAAAACAAATAGTATACACTACAAAAATAATGATCTCTCCTATCTTTGTAAACCGTTTTCGATTTCATGTGACAAAAACTTACCAGAAATACTCAAGACACTCTCAGCAGACCGAGAAGATCCACAAAACAGCAATAATGAAGAAAGCAGTAAACTACTGAATATTACCAAAACTAAGCTAAACAGTGAAGGGCTGGCACACTGTGATGGATGCCGAGGACTAACAACCAGAGTTTTGAGATTAGAAGGAGACCTCGATCTCCTATCGGAAATAATATCAGTCCTCATAAAACATAATAAAATTAACTCGCCGAAACACGATGCAAATGAGCCGAAAAACATCAGCGAGCTAGAACACTATCATCACAAGGAAACGGTAGAAGTCAATAGGCACAACATTAAGCGAAACAAAAAGAGAAAAAGAACGAAGTCATTAGAACAAACCTCTGAGTCAGTTGAAATACAGATGACCAGAAAGAAAATAAGCGAGGAGGAAATTATGTCTTGCGTTTCACCAGGTTCGGGAAATCTGGTGCACATAGAATCCGACTGCACAAAAGTAAATCAGCGATCGACGGTCTCTGAAAAGTCGAAAAACAGTAATCGTAAGGTTTCTTTACTGCATCGGACGAGCGACAGCAGCATGCTCTTTACATGTCCATCGAACAACAATGAAGCAGGGCATGGTAGCCAGCAAAGTAATGGCGGAAAAGTGGCCTACGACTTATCGACAGACCTGGATGCCATAAACCAAAATGCAGGTTTCCCGGGTGCTATTCGAGCAAACGCATTGTCAGGAGAACTCACGCAGTTTGAAAGGTCCATAGAGATGTCTGCAAATGAACCAACAGGCTCACCGAGGAAGACAAATTTGAACACAGTATTAAAGACTGTATCAAAGGGTATGAATCAACCTTCAATCACTAAAAGAAAGCAGGATGCAGAAACGAGTTTTTTCCCTGACAGGTCATTTTGTCTGGTAGTTCAGGGAGTCTCAGAGGCTACTGGGGAAACGCCAAAAGAAAGGGTAAAACAGGATCTGCTGACATTCCAAAATTTATTGAATGATACGCAAGAAACTGGTGTGACAGTCGACATCAAAAAGATCTTTCGATTGGGGCCTCTCGTTACAAATGAAACGCATGAGGTTCGACCAAGACCATTAAAAAGTCGTTTTGGGGAGTAAACAGCAGGTAGATCTATTGCTCTCTCGAAAGTCCCAACTACGAAAGAATCATCGTGGAGTTTTTTTCAGCCGGATTACTCTCCCACCGATCGGATGAAAAATGAGGACACTGGTAGCAGAATTGAAAAGACGTCAATACGAGGGGGAACAAAACTTGAAAAATTGTAGACAACAAATAGTCAAAACGGTGCGCTCGTTTTTGTGGGAACATCCGGTGAAATTGACGGCAACCACGCCGGTCAAAAAGCCCTACCAAATGCCTATAGATTTGAACCCAGACAGGAGACTGGATATATCTTGTGAAATATCCAGCAAAAAAATCGCCATGTGGAAGAAAGAACCAAAAAAATATCCAGAAATCGAGAGAAGAAAACAAGATTAAAATGATGTACACAAATGTGCAGAGTCTATTGAACAAAAATGGATGAAATTAAACTGGTCGTGGACCATTTACAACCTGACTTCATAGCTCTAACTGAAACATGGTTAAATGAACAAATCGCAGACACAGAAGTCCGAATAGACGGTTTTCAGCTTATCCGCATGGATAGAAACGGACGTAGAGGTGGTGGAATCGCAATGTTTATACGAGAAGGCATTGACTTCATTCCGGATGGGCCCTCGCCAAATAGGATCTCGTCTTGCGAAATACTTTGTTGTAAACTGAAAGTCCCAAACCAACCAGACCTCCATATTGCCGTGGTATATCGACCCCCAGGACAGCGAACGGACACGGACGAAGCACTCATCACAGAGGTAAAGCAAATCTGCCGTAGCAAACATTTATTAATACTTGAGATTTCAACGCTCCCGATATCGATTGGGTGTCAATGTACTGCTCGCGATCGGAAAATTCATTCAACAGAAATTACTTCAGTTGGTAAAATGACGAGTTTCTTACCCAACATGTCACAATGAAGACCCGGTTCCGAAATGGGCAGCAGTCAAGCTGTTTGGATCTAATCATTAGTAGAGATGACAATTGCATCCTTGCATTAAGTTCTTACGTGCCGCTTGGACGAAGTGATCATTGTGTTCTTGCTTGGGAGTACAGTCATTTTTTTCTGTACCCAAAACATCGTGCAGTTAGGCAGAGAAATGTATGGAAAGGGATTATCCCAAAATGAAAGAATTACTGAATGGGATAGACTGGAGCCCTGCACATGTACCTGACCCTAATGCTGCCTGGTTCTTCATTAGTAAATTGATTCACCAATTGGTAGAGAAATTCTGCCCACTTAAAAAGGCGATCATGCGTCTCCCGACCCGAGTGGGTGACATCGGAAATAAAAAGGAATCTCAAGAAGAAAAAAGAAGACTGTGGAGAACATATGCCAGATATCAACAACCCGAACATTTTTTTCCGCTTTTAAGAAACAGCGAAATCGGTGTCGGAATCTTCTGAGAAAAAGAAAGATCAACCTTTGAGTCAGAAATAGTCAAAGACATACCAAGAAATTCGAAAAGGTTTTATGCTTACGTTAATAAGGCAAAACGAAATCGCGACTGCATTCCTTTGTCTTAAAGACAATCAGGGAAACAGGTTAACTGATAACTCTGATAAGACCTGCCTCTTATCCAATTTCTTTATGTCCGTGTTTACCGAGGAACCATTTTTTTGACGAGGATGAATACTACAGTACTGCCACATCTACAAACAAAATAAGCACGGTGTCGTTCCCAATGGACACAGTAAGAAAAAAACTCTGAAACAGCTACAGCCCACTAAATCACCTGGCCCAGATGGTATATCCGCAAAAGTTCTCAAATGAACTCACAGAACAGCTGGCCTCTCCGCTCTCCAAGATATTTGAAAGTTCGATGGAGGCGGGGGCTCTGCCTACCGAGTGGAAGATAGCCAACATAACCCCCATCTATAAAGGAGGAGAGAGGACATCACCAAACAGTTTCCGACCAGTCAGCCTCACAAGTATCTGTTGCAAAATGATGGAGAAGATTATTAAAACGGAACTGATGAGGCATCTTGAAGAGAATAACTTGCTAAGTTCATATCAACATGGATTTCGAAGTGGTCGATCCTGCCTCACAAACTTGCTCACATCCATGGAAAGTTGGACAAAATCATTAGAAATGGGTTTGTCAGTCGATGCGGTCTACATTGACTTTAGCAAAGCCTTTGACAGGGTTCCACACAAACGTCTGATCTTTAAAGCTCCGTCAAATGGGTGTGACTGGCAACCTACTCAAATGGTTGGCCGACTTTCTCACAGACAGGCGCCAGCGTGTTTGTATCGGAGACACCAAGTCTCACTGGGGAAACCGTTCACAGTGGAGTTCCGCAGGGCAGCGTTCTGGGTCCCATTTTGTTTCTGATATACGTAAACGACTGCCTGGATTGTCTGACATGCGAGAAGGTAATGTTCGCTGACGATTTGAAGTTATGGAACTCGATTGAAAAACCGGAGGATGCGCGAAAATTACAACAAAACTTAGATCGATTGCAAACATGGTGTGATGAGTGGCTGCTGAACCTTAATCTTAACAAATGCCAAATAATCCGACTGCGGTCTAGTTCCAGAAGGCTGATTGAGTTTGAATACCAGTACTCCATCAGTGGTCACCAACTCCAGGAGGTAAATATTCTAAAGGACTTGGGTATATGGATAACACCAACTCTCAAACCATCGTCGCACTGTGCGAATATCGCAAAGAAAGCTATGTGTATCTTAGGCGCAATCAGGAGGTCCTTCGTTAATTTTGACGGAGAGCTTTTTGGGCGCGTTTATGGAACATTTATCCGGCCGGTGTTGGAATATTG
This sequence comes from Schistocephalus solidus, assembly GCA_017591395.1. Lineage (NCBI taxonomy): Eukaryota > Metazoa > Platyhelminthes > Cestoda > Diphyllobothriidea > Diphyllobothriidae > Schistocephalus > Schistocephalus solidus. Next base: position 4,085 of record WEDG01006815.1, on the reverse strand, counting down.
CGTTCAGGCGTGGCGCCCTTGGACAAAAACATGACTACGCTCTGCTGGAGAAAAGTTCAACGGAGGGCAACGAAACTAGTCAGCGGATTGGAATGCCTACCCTATGAGGGCCGCCTAGAAAGACTTAAAATTTTTCCTCTCTCTTATAGGCAATACAGAGGGATATGATCTTAGTCTTCAAACTGGTCAGAGGAGTTGATTGTGCTCTTCAGATGGCCAACTTTTTTGAATTGGCAAACATGACAAGTCTCCGAGGTCACCAATACAAACTGAAAAGAAATCACGCCAAACTTGAAGTACGGGCCAACTTCTTTTCCCAAAGGGTGATTGACGAATGGAACAAGCTGCCAGCCTCAGTTGTTCAGGCTGAAAGCGTTGAAATGTTTAAAAGAAGACTTGATGCATTTTTACTTGATGAACATATATTTAGTCGACAGCAATGATTGATATACTAAAACGACTATCGCCATGTAACATTTGCTTGTTTTGCTAGCGTCTATCTGTAAATAGGGTTTTCAAAGGCTCTGCCTATCTCCCTTATATATACTGAATTATACTGAATTATACTGAATTAAAGTTCTCACAGATTTACGTCAAAACGACGGAATCTAAAGGCTCATTCTAGAAATAAAGTAAAATTTTTGTAAGTTTACCTTATTTTCAGCGAAGAATAATTTGTAGTAACTGGTATACCAGTTGATATAATTTTTCATCCTGCATAGCCTCTTCGCTAATTCTATTTTCAGTTGAAACTCGTTACCTAGCAGATAATTGCTTGCAGTGACTTGCTTAAAATATTACATCTTTTATTCCGCAAAACGTCACTAGTAACAATTTTCCTTCGTATTATTGATTTAAAAAGTACTTATATTTTAAAACCAATATTCGTAACGATCGACACGAGGGCCGTGGCGGAGGAAGCTGCATCTATATTAAGCAGCCACTTACCTTTCTGCCGTTGGATTATCGACAATTTACCGCGGTAGAAGAGAGTTGTTGGCTCTGAGTAGTTCTTAAAGATAACTACTCTTTACTCGTCGGTTGTGTCTATCGCCCCCCAAACGCAAGTGGGGATTACGATCTCCGTCTCTCACAGGCATTTCATGCCGCAGTTGACCTAAATATGAAGTACTGCTTGATTGCAGGTGACTTAAATCTCCCTGAAGTTCATTGGTTTCCACCTTCCGGTCCTGCAAAGTTCGAAAACTTGCTTGAGGCCATAGATACTGGCATGTGGGATCAGGTAGTTGATTTTCCCACCCGAGGATCAAACATACTTGATCTTATCTTCTGCAGAGGTTGTCAGCCACTGTCAGTTTCACCTTTAGACCCACTTGGGAGTTCAGACCATGCTATAGTTGCTTCTTCACTAGAAATCGAGGCTGATGAAACGTTTTCAAAAAAATATAGCTTTTTCCACGATTTCCGATCAGCAAATATGGGGGAATTACTAACACATCTTAATTCCCACGATTGGACTAAATTCTTTCTATGTTTGGATGTGAATGTTTGTACTGATACATTCTACCAAGTTCTAGGTCCACTCATTTCTCGTTTTGTTCCTCGTAAGAAAATAATTAATGTCAAGGACCTCAAGGTCGTGTGCAAATAACCACCAATTATTTGCTCTCCAACTTGGACAATTTGATCTTCGTTACCACTTCACTAGGACTGATCCGGACAATACTGTTTCAACTGCATGTACTTACTTGCTTCCTGCTCATCTGGAATTCTTTTTTGTGCCGAAATTCATCAAAAAACGGATCAAATTGGAATTTGTTTATCATCTTATTCAAGTTGACTGCGCAGGCTCTGCACCAATAAAAACTGAGAACCACTCAGGGAACCAAACGTGTACAACCTCGTGAAGATCTGAAGTTATCCAGGACCTTCGACATCTCCGAACGGCTGAGTCGTTCCTGAATATCCTTCATACCGTTTATAGTATTTTTCAAAAAGCGTTTTGAACAAGTATAAACATTTTTGCTCATATTGCATTAAATACTCGCCATACTCCAAAGCCAGTCGGAAATTTTCGTTATACGCTCAAAGGAGAACATAAGTTTACGCAGTGTTTTAACATTTATGGACTCAAAACAATTGTTTGCTAGCAACAGAACCAGTCACGGAACTTCCTTTAAAGGAAAGCCTGTTGAGTTGGCTTCGACATCCACGACTGGCACTCAATCAGTTTATACTTACGACCAAAAACCAGCAAAGCGCGCAAAAAGCGTAATGGCAGCCAAATCCGTCGGCTACGAGGACGAATCTTGCGTTGGATGTTCTTATATTTTACTAAGAGTTCAAAAACTGGAAAATGAGCTTGCAGACTTAAGGAAGCTCTTGCGAGATAACATTACTCGACGAAAGGTCAAGGTCGAAGGCGGTTTGTTCAAATTTGAAGATAAGTGAATTCTCGAATTTTCAACTGATTTCTACGTTTCCTGTAGAAAATATTAGCTTAATTATTGACAATTAATTGTATTTCTACCTCATCATCAGCTGCACACACCTGCAGTTATTGCAATTGCAAAAGGGAGAAATATAGAGTTTTTAAACTTTTTCACCCTACATACCAAGAAATTCGAAAAGGTTTTATGCTTACGTTAATAAGGCAAAACGAAATCGCGACTGCATTCCTTGTCTTAAAGACAATCAGGGAAACAGGTTAATTGATAACTCTGATAAGACCTGCCTCTTATCCAATTTCTTTATGTCCGTGTATACCGAGGAACCATTTTTGACGAGGATGAATACTACAGTACTGCCACATCTACAAACAAAATAAGCACGGTGTCGTTCCCAATAGACACAGTAAGAAAAACTCTGAAACAGCTACAGCCCACTAAATCACCTGGCCCAGATGGTATATCCGCAAAAGTTAGAATTTTAGAATTTATATTTGGTTAGCACCGGGAAGGTACTGTCTAAGCAAACATTAGTAACGAAATAAAGTTATGACAATGTGTGCAGATAAAATGTACAAATTCATAAATTGTCCTGCTATGTCAACAGTTAGCAATGTTTTAAAATGAATGGTGAACTAGAAAAAAATAGGCAGTGAAAAAAACTCCTACCATGAAAAATGGAGGCAGAGTTCAATAGGCCTTCATTTTTCGAATAGAAGGTAGGAGAAAAAAACTGCTTAGGAAAAAAATAGTCAGGTGGTAGAATAGGGTAATACTGCAGTAGCATTTCAGAATGAGATAATGAAACGTCGAGGTGATTCGTTCTTGATCACTTAGGCGTATGAAACAGAATCTCACGAAAAATGCGTCAATGAACTTAAGTCCTCAGCATCATAGGATCCAGAATTGAATTCTGATGATGGTTAGTATCCAAAGAAACCGCAGCATTTAAGACTGTGGACCACCGAATTTGTACGTCCGAATGACGTCATCATTTGGAGGACGGGTGATATAAGGAGACATTATAGTTCATGGGCGTCTCCAGGTAGCGTAGATATAGTTTCAAGAGCGTTACTCAAATTCCCGATGGTCCTTTCTCCGAGTCATGGGGAAAGCTACTGGGAAAAGATGAGGAAAATAAAAGGTTAATAGAATCAGTGTTAAGATAAATGTGCAGTCTTCGCTTGAATGCAGATAGACTAGTTAACGACCTTATTTCAATTGGCAAGTTATTCCAAAGAAAACTATACCTAGAAGCAAAGAAGAGAGAGCGTTTACACGTGGAGGATGCAGGGGGAGGTATAATTAGTTCAGAATTTCTTAGGGTTATAAGGAAGACTAACGGGGGGTAATGACAGAAAGCTTTGGGAGAGTTGAACTATTATTAAGACGAAAAAAGGAGACAAAAAGCCTGCTTCAAGTCTCCTGACCCAAAAGAAATTTTAGCTTCGTTAGCTGGCATCTTGTTGAGTAGGAAGTAGTTAAAAAGAGTCGGATATAGGAGTTTTTGGTGAAATTTCTTTGAACATTTTCAATTTTTGAACGGCTAGATTCGTTCATCAAACCGAAGAAAAGGACAGCAAAAATTCAAGAATGGGAAGTACAAACATACGATAAAGTCTTAATTTAATTTCAGGAAGGTAGAAATTATAAGAAATAAAGCCGCAAATCTGAGCA